>JAUTBT010026187.1:0-19818 GCA_032361225.1 Lepetodrilus schrolli
AGAGAGAGAGAGAGAGAGAGAGAGAGAGAGAGAGAGAGAGAGAGAGAGAGAGAGAGAGAGAGAGAGAGAGAGCAATATTTACATCTTCTGAAATATGTATATGTGTGAAAAGTTCCCACAGCATTGTTATGCAATCATTTTAGAGCATTGCAATTATTTTGAAATGGTTGTCATATTATGTGTGTAAAGGATTCCCACACCCACATTAAGTAACAATTAACTTTTCTGAACAGAGGTTTATTTAACCTTCTTCATGTTGGCGGGGATTCTGTTTAATCCAACAAAGATGATGTGAATGAAAACAATACATATTGAGAATTTAATAGTTTAAAAAAACCATTAACCCTTTCCCTGCTGTATTAGACACAGACACAGCTTATTTGGACATCTCCAGTTGCCTCCAGCATGGAGAAGGTTAATGGAAGTGTCCGATTTTAATGGTGCAGACAGATTGTTTAATTTTGTGAATGCAGCTTAGATAAATGATATTGTTTAAAGATAGACCCAGCCAATGGGCAAGAAATAGGAATTTAAAGGTCTGTACACACCAGAGGCAAAGGTCAAGGTCCTTACACCCCAGAGGCAAAGATCCTTACACCAGAGGCAAAGGTCCTTAGACACCAGAGGCAAGCGATTTATTGCCACGACAATCAGCGGCGACAACAAATTGGTTCTATCGAAATTTGTCCTTGCGAATTTCACTTTTGGTGTGCAAGCATATAGATGAATGATAAAGTTCTATCTCAGAATGTAAATCGCCGAGTTTGTCGCCGCAAAATTTCGCCACTGGTGTGCGAGGACCTTTAAGGTAATAACCATTTTAATTAAAAGCTGAAATTGCGCAATAGTCCGTGTCTTCTTTCAGTATCACAACTCCATGTTTTATTTTAATTTTATTTTATCACCGTAAAAGAAATAGATACTAGTCATAATATTTAGTATATATAAAACCAAATGATTTGAATGAGGAGTTTTAATGCTAATAATTATATATGATAACCAGCATTATCTTTCGTGAAATTGTTTCATAAACATATCTCTATCTCAATCTTTCTTCTTTAATTGTGATACTTTGAGCATTCTCATTAGATCATAGTGATCTATTATTTATTATTCAAAATAATTTATTCACAGTATTTATTAAACATAGAAGAGTATCTATTGTACACAATTTGATATTCAAGAATTTGCAAATTTCAGAAGTTTTTAGTCCAATTATTTTCACAAAATTGTCACTAAAACTTGGCTCTTAGAACTTTATTTTTGAATATTTCAGAGTTGATTTGATATGGATACATGTAATTGCATTTTCTATTTATATTCCTTCAAATTACTGTTTGGTGTTTTATATATATTATTTATATAAACTACATTTCCATATCCCAGTTTGAATAAACATGTAATGAAGCTGCTTACTTTTTAGATTGTTAATAAAATCACAGTTATTTGTCTTCTTCATAAAAGTTGAAAAGTTAAACTGTTTCAATATTTGCAAATTGAATGTTTCTTGTTTATGTGTCAACTGTTGTATTTGGATGCAACACGGTGTGTTTGTGACCTTGGCTATTTTTGCCCAGTGACCCCTGACCCCTGGATGACGGCTCCTCCTTCCCTCCTTAACCCTCTTACTGTCGCGAACTAACACAATAGCTTCTCTGTCGGGCACCCTGGGTTGTCCCTGGCAGAGAGAAGGTTAATGGTGTGGACATCAGCGTCACTGCGGACCTGCGGCAGATTTGCAACATTAAACAGATCGGCCTGCACCGTGTTTACATAATTTGTTGAAGCAGACGTCTTTGCACAATGACAAAGTTTTCGTCAGGAAATTGAGGAACAAACTGATTCGTACAAAGAGGAATTGTTTGGGAGTTTGTTCAAGATAGGGATGTTTTAGTTGGGAGTCAGAGAAAACTACGAACGGCATTTCGAACAAACACGGATCCTGCAGTGAAAAGGGAGATAAGAAGAAATGCGTCTCCTGGAAGAATTCAAAGAGTTTATTATATAAAAGGATATGGATTTTTTGGTTGGGGGGTGGGGGGGTGAGGGGCAGATAACATGAAAACTGATAAGTTGTTCATGCTTTTAAAACGAACAAACAGATCTCTCAGCGATGGATTGATACAGTCCTCGATGAACGGACCGATCATGGACGTGGACATTGACAGAATATGGACATTGTGACTGAGAACATCAAGGAATGGAGACGTGGAGCTTAGTTCAAGTCAATACCAAACTGATGCTATTAAATCATTTTTCTCAGACTCGATAAGGTTTTCATTGCGATGAAAAAAATAGTTACACGTACGAGGCATTATGTGAATAATACACTTGGAAACTGAGAATGAACAAAACTTGATGTATATGTGTTAATATTGATTTAACGCGTAATTCTTTACATTATAAAAATGGTAGTAATATCACGGTTACTAGGAAACATCAGTATGTTAACTGTTGAAATGGGCCATAAAGGAAGAACCATTTTAGGGTTTTAGCGGTCCACCATATAAAATGCTATGATACTGCCTGGCAGGCTATAGCAAAACTAATTCACAAGTTCTTTGATCAAAAATTGCCCTGACGAAATAATCAAATAAGGACGTTGGAACGGGTGTGAGTTTGCATTTGAAAATGAGGTTATTGACATCGGTTTGGGGGCCGAGTCTGACATCAATTGTTTTGGGCCATAAGTTGCAATATCGGAAATAGAACGTGTCAAAGCTTTCATCAGCGTGACTGACATTATACCGGAAGATCTGGTCTAATGTTTTGCAGCATATGTTGTGCTTTCGTTACTGACTCCATGTTACATTTCTCGCAGTTATTTATGACTCGACTCGTGGCAGCCTCAATCAGTCGAACACAAATTAGTTTCCTGTCCGATTTGTGTTGTCTAAAGCTGCACACTAAAAAAATCGAAGGAATAAGGTCATTGCAGGCAAATATACAGTTAGACTTCAGTGACGCAATGTGAAGATACAGTTAACCTTATTGTCACTGGAGACAACTGTAGATGCCCAATGGAAGATTGATTCAGATTAATTTAATCTAGGAAACATACTTTTAGTGAGAGGCAAATATGACAATAAAAATATGTATGCATAAATTAAGATAATTAATTTAATTACATTTTAATTATTAAAAGTCCCCAAATTGAAAGGAAACAATGAATCAGTTAATGAACCAATTTTTTTAAACTTCAATAAATCAATCAACCATCAGTGAACCAACCAATTTTTCAACCGATTCTTAAACATGCAGTAAACCAATTGTTGTATAACATTGAAGTAATTAATGGACTACTCAATGAAACAATAATTGAACCAAATCAATTAACCATCATTGAAACAACTGTTAAATCAATGATTAAACTGGTTAGTGAACCAATTATACAACCAACCAATTAATGTAGTAGAAACTAATGGTTCAGTCAATCAGTAAAGCAGTAAGTTAAGCAACTAATCAGTGAACATATTTATACCAATCATTCAAGCAAATTATCCATCAGCTATCTCATGATACGGTTATTAAATCAATCAGTAAATAAATGCTTCCATCAACTAATCAATTATGCAGTTATTAAACAAATCAGTGAACCAATCCTTAAACAAATCATACTGTCAACCAACCTATGATACAGTTATTAAACAAATCAGGGAACCAATCTTTAAACCAATCATTCTCAACCAATCTGTTATACAGTTAATAAACCAATCAGTGAACCAATCTTTAAACCAATCATTATATCAGCCCACATGTGATAGTTATTAAACAAATCAGTGAATTAATCCTTAAACCAATCATTCTGTCAACCAACCTGTGATACAAATTAAACAAATCAGTGAACCAATCCTTAAATCCATCATTCTGTCAACCAACCTGATACAGTTATTAAACCAATCAGTGAACCAATCCTTCAACACATCATTATATCAGCCAACCTGTGATACAGTTATTAAACCAATCAGCGAACCAATCATTTAGTCAACCAATCTGTGATACAGTTATTAAACCAATCAGCGAACCAATCATTAAACCAATCATTTGGTCAACCAACCTGTGATACAGTTATTAAACCAATCGGTGAAGCAATTCTTACAGTTCACCAAGTCTAAAAAGAAAAAAGCATACAATTCAGCTTAAGAGAAATTTAATGATCTCGTCATTCAAGTGAACAATTTTTGCCAAAATGTAACGGTTTATGAATTTTAATCAGTCCACGACATGACAACATGACATTTGATCTGACACAAAAGCCGACAGATGTATATTTTACCTGAACAACTACTGATCACAATCTGACATTTCTACAATTCTGAAAAATTCTAATAATATAATAAAAGTACTTCCCCAATATCGGATTAGTGTGTACCTAGAGAACAACTAAATATCACTTCCCTGCTAATGTTCAAAACCAAGCATTCAATACTGGGGAAACATTACACCAATCAATTTTTCATTTACATCCTATACATTTTTATGCTGTGGTTTTCTTTGAAGATTTGGATGAAATGATGTAATATGACAGTAATGACTTGTTGATAGTACTTTGATCTACAGCAACGAGTAAATTACTGCTATATAGTTCTGAGATATGAAAGTGCTTTATGATGGGTAGAAAACTGGCCAGTAAGCCTGTTGTTATTGCTGTCTGATGTTGTTATTGCTGTCTACAGTTATTACTACCCAGTGATTGCTGCCCACACTGTCTACATTTATTATTGCCCACAGTTATTACTGCCCATGCTTTCCACAGTTATTGCTGCCCACAGTTATTACTACACAGTTATTCCTACCCACAGGTATTCCTGCCCACAGGTATTGCTCTGAACAGGTTCCACTGCAGAGTATTAGTGCAAACAAAGCTGCAATCTACAATATTTACAGTCAATTCTATTTTCATTTAAATCATTTCATTTCATGCTGCCCACACTGCCCACAGTTATTGCTGCCCACAGTTATGGTTGTCTATAGGTATTCCTGCCCACAGTTATTACTGCCCATAGTTATTGCTGCCCACTGTTATTGCTGCCCACTGTTATGGCTGTACAATTATTCCTGCCCACAGTTATTCCTGCTACCCACAGTTATTGCTGCCCACAGTTATTCTTGTTCACATTTATTCCTGCCCACATTTATTGCTGCCACAGTTATTGCTACCCACAGTTATTGCTGCCCACATTTATTCCTGCCCACATTTATTCCTGCCCACAGTTATTGCTGCCCACTGTTATGGCTGTACAATTATTCCTGCCCACAGTTATTCCTGCTACCCACAGCTATTGCTGCCCACAGTTATTCCTGTTCACATTTATTCCTGCCCACAGTTATTGCTGCCACAGTTATTGCTGCCCACAGTTATTGCTGCTCACAGTTATTCCTGTTCACATTTATTCCTGCCCACATTTATTCCTGCCCACAGTTATTGCTGCCCACAGTTATTGCTGCCCACAGTTATGGCTGTACAATTATTCCTGCCCACAGTTATTGCTGCTCACAGTTATTGCTGCCCATAGTTATTCCTGTCCACATTTATTCCTGCCCACAGTTATTCCTGCCCACAGTTATTGCTGCCCACAGTTATTCCTGCCCACAGGTATTGCTTCTGAACAGGTTCCACTGCAGGGTATTACTGCAAACAAAGCTGCAATCTACAATATTTACATTCAATTCTATTTTCATTTAAATCGTTTCGAGTGCGATCTCTTGTTCAACCAATTCATTAGCCATTGTTGGTACATTTGAAATAAGTAATGATTTTCCAAGGAAAATCCTATATCTATGCTCTCAGACTTCTGTAGCGTCATTGAAACCATGTATGGATCTATTGCTGGGGTAGGACTTCATACAAGTGCAATTTTTAAAGCAGATTTTTCATATTGTGCATAATTCAATGTTTTTTCTAAAAGGCTTAAAAACCTGTAATAAAGCTCGGTTTACTCTTGTTTAGAAACATTACCCAATATTATGCCAACAGTATTCATCTACTTTGACGAGAACCTGCTCCTCCTCATCAGCTGATCAATACCTCACTTTAGAGGCATCAAATCAATATCTCATATTTTCCTGGACATCGGGCTCTTATAGAAGGTAAACCTCCATTTCCTCATAAATCCCAAAACACAACAAATGAATTAGGCCCTAAGTTACCTTTTTGTCTGGTGGACATTGTTAATGTTTGGGCGGCCATCGGTTGGCGATACACCCGCGGATGGATTAAGTTGCATGCCTGGCGAGAACGTTCGCAGGGGCGCGTGTACGGGCGTTGATCGGTGGTGTGTGAGGGAGGTCTGCATACACCGTGATCTCGAGGTCTGAGTAGTTTTTTTTGTTCTGTTCAAATACACTCCAGTGAGCGGTAATTGGATACATTTGTTAATTGACGTATTGATAAAACATTGATCTGATATACCTTGAAATACTCTGTGTAGGGATTTGTTAGGATTTGTTTTATGTCAATAGGTATGCTAAAGATAGTCATCAAACCCAGGGAAAATATTTGTTAACCATTCTCTCTGATGGATTAAACTCAGTCGTGGCTGTGTTGGGCATCTATGGTTGTCTTCAGTAGTATGAAGGTTAACATCCATTAGATACATGTACTAGTGTTAAAGAAATACATGTATTTTATAAAAACATAGAAGCGATTTTATTCTAGGCATACATTTATTTTAAAATATATATTAACTGGTATTCAAGAAAGACATTCATTAAAGGCAGACATTTAATCAAAGCAAAAACCTATTCCATAAAAGATTTTTATTCAAGGCATACATTTATTTTTAAAATATATATATTAACTGGTATTCATGAAAAAAAAATACAAGTAAATGTATTCAAACCAGGAGTCAAGGTTACGAAACCTTGTCTGAGTATGATTTCATGCTCAACTGAAATTTTATATGGGGATTCGTGAATAAAACTTAGAGTTGTGAGTGAAATCATACTAAAAAAAGATACATAATTCTCATGGCCAGACATGTATCAAAGCATTGTTTGTTTTGAGGTGGGCACTTTAATCATTCCAGGTTTTCATTGTTGGTAATCGGCGGCTCTAGGACATGTTCTCGCCATCATGATAACATTCTGAGTTCATGCCCATCTAGTGATGTACTACACTACATGGAACCTTTGACCCCTCTGGAGTTCAGACGGAATGTCTTTGTGAGATCACTCCATATAATCCCATCATTTTCGAGTTACTCATATTAAATCACCGTGATTGGCTGAATAGCAACTCCATTGTAGCCAATGAATATTTGCTGGGCCAGTCAATCATAAAGTTATCAGATTGCATCGACCGAGACCTGGCCCAGTATTGATATTGGGTCGCATCCTCATGTCAGGGTTAAACCGGGTCGTCCTCCATCATGGTCCAAGACTGTCTGGCGTGCGTCCCAAATGCTTTGAAAGGGAATCTGTCCTGCATGTTTGTCATAGTTAATTATCACAGAGTCTTGTATATAAAGCACTGTTCTTCGTAGCAAACGGCAGTTTTGTTGCATGAATAAACTTTGAAGCGTTTGATGTCAGGAGCCGATGCAATGGAGGTTATGTGTAGGGAATATGGAACATACAATTTGGGAAAGATCTGAAATATTCATTCATCCAAGCATTTGCAATTTGATATATGTTTTTATTGTATCTCGAGGATCGTCTAGGGGGTGTTGACAGGAGGAGAGGAAGGGGAGGAAGAAGAAGAGGAGGAAGAGATGTCCCAGAAGGTGGAACACAATTGCTTCTAGTATGGCCTTTGACATCAACAAGGGAAGCCATCATCTATTTCCATTTAGCCTGGAAGACCAATGATGAATTGGTTCTGGGTTCAATCCTGGGTTCAGGTCTGGGTTCAGGTCTGGGTTCAGGTCTGGGTTATAGAGACTCCTCGTAGTTATTCTAGTGCAGACTGGCACCACCGATGCTTGACCGCTAACCCCCATCTATGATCTAGATTGGTTTAACCAGCAACACCAATCGTCGCGTATGGGTGAAATATTCCTGCTGCGACGTAAAACACTAATTCATTCATTCTTACCAGTCACACCGAATACGATTCTGACATGTATTTTGGCAATGGTTGGTACAGAACCACCATGATCTGTGTCTGGATTAGTAATGCCCCACAGATGGTTTCAGATACTAGTAGTTTGAGATGGTTTCATGTGGTTTGAGATGGTTTCAGGTAGTTTTGAAAGGTTTCATGTGGTTTGAGATGGTTTCAGATAATTTTGAAACGAGTGAAATAATCTTGAAAGTAGCTCTAAACCCTGATTTAAAAATAAAAGGAGAAAAAATATATATAGTTTTGAGATGGCTTCAGGTGGTTTTAGATGGTGTTTCTGGATGGTTTCATATGATTTTTGTGATGTTTCAAATGACGAGTTGGTTTAAGGTGATTAGAGATGGTTTCAAGTTTCATATGAGATAGTTGTGTCTGGCTTTATATGGGTATATAAATGATTTCATATGTTTAAGATGGTTTAGGATGTTTCAAATAATTTTAAATGGCTGATGGTATTTTATTCAGCTAATTTACAATTTTATACATTTATTTCAAGTATTTCAGATTGATACATGCTATTGTAGTTGGCTTCAGGTAGTTTCAGGTACTTGCAGATAGTTCTACGATATTTCAGATGTCTTGGGCAATTTGTATGGTCAGATTGATGACTGATATTGTAGATGTCTTTCGAATGTTTCAAATGGGTTCAGGTATTTTAAGATTGTTTCGGTTGGTTTCAGATAATTGAAAATTGATAAGATTAATACATGCTATTGCAGATGGCTTCAGATGCTCTCAGATGGCTCCAAATAGTTTCATACAGATGGATACATCCCATCACAGATGGATTCAAGATGTTTCAGTCGGTCCAGTCACTGTTTACATCAAGGACAGAAACAAGGGGACTCTCTCGTGTTTCATCACGCCGTCGTGTGTACTTTTTGCCATCGCGAAGAGTCGTTCATTAGCAACGTCAACTCCTCGTTTACAGACCTCTTACTGTACCTGCGGTCCACTGTGTGCTCAGCTCGGGAAACCACAGGCCCTATGAGATGGGTACACACAGACGCACACACACGCGGGCACAGACTCTTCATTGTTTCATCACATGACGCCCGCGTCCTTTGTTCCGAGTCAACCGCCGTCAAAAAGCCACGGTCCTGGAATTGTGAGGAATGATTGGGGGACTTTCAATTTCAGGCATATATATAATCATAGCGTCGAAAGTCTTGTGCATGCTTGAGTTAAAAACTTTAAAGATATTGTATTTGAATGTATTGTTTAGGATTTGACTTGGGAACTCGTGGCAGGGGCTTGTACTAGGATCTGTGGATGATGTATGGTTATGTCAATAGTTTATGTTGTTCAAGGTTACAGAATGATTCAGCACTTTAGTGTGCTAAATACTACTACTATTAATAATAATAATAATAATAATACAGTGAACCCCCGACATAACGCCCTTCATTACATCGCGCATTCGGTTACAGTCGACCGTGGACCCCATTTTTTACTATAAAAAAATTGGGCTGGCTGACGTGCGTGGTAACAAAAAATGGGTCTAGCTGACATTTTTTTAATTCTGGAATTTGCTGCATAAGTACAACTACAAGAGATTTATTTTTCATAGCACAAACAATCAATGTGATAATAATTCACAATAATAATGATGATAATACATTTTTGATTGAATTAGTGCTTTCCATCACAGCAGGAATATTCCAGCCATATGTGACAATGATAATACTATTAATGATGATGATAATGATGATTATATTTGAAATAATATTAATAACAATAGTAACAAGAAGAATAAGAATATTTAATTATTCTGATAATAATAATAGAGAAGATTTGTAAAGTGCAATTTATAAAAACAACAAAATAAAAACAAATCATCACACTTGTGGAAGTTTTAAACTTTTAATAACTTTTTACACTTATTATTTACAGGATTAAATCCAATTACTACGAGTCATCTTCATTTCAATGCCATTTATTTTCTCCTATACCCTATGAAATAAGCTGAATCTGAATCTGAATTTTGATATTGAAATGGTGTTTTTTTTCAATATCAGCACTATGGGTATTGCAGTGTTCTCTGAAATGTGTGCTGATGCTGTTGACAGCTATTTTCTGGCTGCTGGTTTTGAGGTGTCAATATCAATCAGTGTCAGATCTGGTCATGTCAACGCTGTCACTGCTGTCAATGGCGTCGCCTCAAATTGCCTATCAACTGGCTGTCAATTTCCAAACGCAAAGCGAAAGTGTGCGAAAGTGTTATTTGTCGCTAAAAAGGAGAATTGGTGCATATTATTCCGCGGGTATTTACCTCCCTTTGGAAATTAGTACGAGAAGGATTCTTTAGATTCGTCTTATCATAGCGTCGACCAAACTGCCAGTGTTGATGTCGTGTCATCGCAATTAAAGAAGTAACGAAGATTTGATAGTGTACATTGACATTTCTTAGGTGTGAATTAAGTGACGAGAAATAAAAACAATTCATCTTTGAGGTTATTTTGGGATATGTGCTCTAAACACTGATTGGATCATTCAACTACATGTCAGGCAAGACTTAGACTTTTATATGTTACTAAGGTTTGATTCTTGTTTTGTCAGATATGAGCATGTACACATTCTCGCCCCACCCAACATGGCAATAACTCCCTCTTATCCACCACCCCCTTCTGAGCACCTAAATTCACACTCACAAAGCCCCACCATCTTTCTCTCCCCTCAGTCGACACCCCACTGGACCATCCACCCCTTCCACCCCACGCACTCATAATGACACACACACCAAATTACCCTTAACTCCCACTCCACCTAATTATCACAGTGTCACTCCCCACCTTATCCCCCACCCCACTTGCACACCTATCTGAA
Source organism: Lepetodrilus schrolli (assembly GCA_032361225.1). Lineage (NCBI taxonomy): Eukaryota > Metazoa > Mollusca > Gastropoda > Lepetellida > Lepetodrilidae > Lepetodrilus > Lepetodrilus schrolli. The sequence goes on from JAUTBT010026187.1 coordinate 10,889, forward strand.
CTCCCCACACCCACCCCACCAATAATCCTCACTTAACACCGCTGTACCCACACTCCCACCTTTCTCTTCACATCCACCCTACTTGCAAGGCGGATTCTAAACGCAGTCGGACTACTATGTGTGTGTATGCATGTGTATGTGTGTGTGCATGTGCGTGTGTGTGCATGTGTGTGTGTGTGTGTGTATGCATATGTGTGTGCATATGTGTCTGTGCATGTGTATGTGTTTGTGTATTTCTGTATTGTATATCCATCCCAACCACTCCACTTCCCACCCCACCCGCAATGTCACCCCACCCCTATCACCACTGCACCCCTTCCACCTTCAACCTACACACTTCTATACACAATAGTTATTATGTAATTCTCTGTATTCTATCATCTACTTCAATTTTGATCAATTTGTTTGTGCATGTTTTCCATGCTGCTTTTAATTTTAAACCATCTATAGGGTGAAAGGGTGAAAGATTCATGCTGTGATATAAAACAATAATTCACTCACTCACTCAGGTTTACTGTAGCAGTATGTACTACAGATGTTGCAGGTTTCCTCAACCTACATCACATACATTTTAAAGGTACACCCCAGGTGGATTCTAAAAGTAACCAGATGACTATTGTCCACACACTTCACCAATGTTTGTGCATAAGTATCTGTGCATGTGACCATGCATGCGGGGTATGTTTGCATTTCTTCGAGTGTGCTGCACATTTCTATTAAAACCCCAGTTCACAAAGTCCATCTTCCGACACAGAGGTTTAAGAGATTAGCTGTTTTGTCATCTGATATGAATGCACACTTTTACGTGCTGCAAGAAAATCACTTGAAATCTCGTAGATCGTCGGGGCCAATCTCGATGTTTCCTGGGTGAAAAATAAACACAAATTACCCAGTTTTACAGTGGGTATTATATGTTCAGAAAATGGGATTTATCAGATCTTCAAGATCAGGGTATTGTGTTCAGAAAATTGAGCAATTACAGACTTTTTCCCCAAGGTTGATTGAGTTCAAAAGTGAAACTCTACCTGTTGCTCATTTCACTCTGACTGATGATGTCTATTTCAGATTACCTGTGGTCGTTTACCTGTCCTCATCATTTACCTGCCAGGCAAGACTATCACCTGGATGTGATAATTGGTAATTAAAGAATTATCCCGTCGTCGTAGCGTACTCGACATGCAAACATAAGTGCCCTGTACCAAAGTGACGCTATTATCGGCCAATTGACGTCCGAGGTGTAATCACATTTCATCTTTGTTGTCGCCAATTTCATACATCACCATGTCGGTTTCAGGCACTCGGAAATTAAGGGTCTCAAGCGCGGTTGTATAGGTATTGATTGATTCTTGTCGAATGGCTGCAAGGGTTATGGCTTTATAACTTTGTCTAGGTATGAAGAGACAATCTTCTGTGGCATGGCTTGCAGAGTTTATTCATCTCGTCAAATGAGCCTCGATACCTGGGCGTTATTACCTGTATTTCTGCATCGTTTTGTATCCATGGACACCCACTCACGTAATAATCTCTGTTTATTTACGAGCTATATTTAAATACTCGTCCATCACTTTATGTCGGAAGGTCAAATCCCAGCGGTGAAATGAAAGACTCATTTTAGATTTTATGGAAATAACTGTAGATCCACCGTGGTAATATTTAAGATATTAATTATTTTTATATAGTTCAAATGCCGTGATTGTGTTTCTGATGGTATCGGTGACGTCGACGGCGACGGTAGTGGTCTTGTACAGCGTGATGCTGATAGCGGTCTGTGGTGACATTGTCAGTGTCGTTCATGTGAAGTATCTCCTTGACATATTCGTAACTGATGTTTTCTGTGGCGGTGTTGTATGACGTGTAGTCTTTGGTGGTTTTCTATGATTTTGATGGTTTTCTACATGTCTTTGGTGGTTTTTTATATGAGTATTATTGTAAATGCAGTCTTTGGAGGTTTTATTTCTATGGGTGTAGCAAGTTGTCTTTGGATGTTTTCTGTGGCAGTGTTGTATGACGTGTGGTCTTTGATGGTTTTCTATATGGGATATTTTTGCACATGTGGTTATTGGAGGCTTTATTTCTATGGGTAGTTCTAAGCAAGTCGGGCTAGTCTTGTCCTAGTCCTGTTGAGCTATTCCTGAGCTATTCCTGAGCTATTCCTGAGCTAACACAGTCCATCCTATTCCTCTGATCCCGGGTGCATATTAACTATAGAACTGGAAAAGCTCCAACCATTGAGGAGATAGTGTTCAAGCAAGACCTATGTATTTGTACTTAAACCAGTCTGCAGGGAGATCAGGCCACAAGATTACGAAACTTTCTGGAGTACGATTTCATGCTCAACTCAAAGTTTTGTTCACAAATCTCCATATAAAATCTGAGCCTGAGCATAAAACCATACTCAAAATGTTTCGTAATCTCAGGGCCTGATGTCCAGACTTTGATGAATCTTTGAATCAACATCTTATTTCGATACGATTAACACATTGTGCCTTTAACACAGTGAAACAGGTCAACTGTTATGTAATATTCTAGTATCTATCTTGTACATCTAAACATCCAACCTTGCTATATATTGATGATAAATATTCTTGTATTACATGTATTAACTCTTGTACTCTTGTACCACCATGTGTGGAGAGAGAGAGAGAATAAACAAACGTGAAATCACTTTCCTGGATGACTGCCCTCATGAGAAGATTGCCAATGTTTGTGATTTCATAAATAAAAATTGAAGTTGAACTAATAGTTGTGTTATGTTTTGAGCTGATAGTTTGCAGAAAATCTGCAGCTGTCTGTAGACATTAACTGACGTTAACTGACATTAACTGACATTAACTGACATTCATGGTTAAGCAACTTGTTAGCACACTTTGTGCTGTTCCTACAGGTAGTTAACGCTTTCCATGCCGAAGGCAACCAGAGATGCCCTAAAGATCAGTGCCTGTGCCTAATCCAGCAGGGAGAGGGTTAAGTATGAGATGAGGTCTTGGTGCCTGTAGTAAGACAGAGGGGGAGGTGGGTCGTAAAGTAAGATGGAGGGGAAGGTGGGTCGTAAAGTAAGACGGAGGGGGGTCGTAAAGTAAGACGGAGGGGGAGGGGGGTCATAAAGTAAGACGGAAGGGGAGGGGGGTCGTAAAGTAAGACAGAGGGGGAGGGCGGTCATAAAGTAAGACAGAGGGGGAGGTGTGTCGTAAAGTAAGACAGGGGGAGGTGGGTCATAAAGTAAGACGGAGGGGCAGGTGGGTCGTAAAGTAAGACAGAGGGGGAGGTGGGTCATAAAGTAAGACAGAGGGGTAGGTGGGTCATAAAGTAAGATGGAGGGCGTAAGCCCGAAGTCTTACTTTTCCACACATCGACATCGACACCTGTCCCAATAAGTCGTTAATATCTGTTCATGGCTATTTCTACAATTTGTTAGTGGCTGTTACTTGATTACTATATATGCATTATATATTTAGACCATAAAAACATTGCCCCGATATTCCTGAATTACTGTTGGAAATTGGGTTGATCCCCAAATCACATGCAATACACTATGTTTCAAAAGACCTGCATAGCTGAGGTAGTATAACGTAGGACGTAATAGAAATCGTTAGTTCGATCCTGATTGTATTCAAGATATTTTACGTGTAAGTGATGGCACGCTGCAATTTAAAATGTATAAGTCGTAACAATCTCAAATCATGAATATCAAAATTTGTGAAAGAAAATTGATAAAAAAGTGTACGTTCATGAAAAATAATCGACAGATTTACAATGTACAAAAATAGTGCCTGTATTTTAATAAAATTGTTAGGGTCAGTTTCTACTTTTCTGACATAGCTATTTTAACAACTTGCTAACAGCTTTTTTTCTGCTGTTCCAACATGTTTTAAATATCTGTTAATGGTTATTTTAACAATTTGTTAATGGCTGTTAACCATTAGTTACATGTATTATATATATTTAGACCATTAAATTATTGCCCTGATATTGCTGAATTATTGTTGGAAATTAGGTTGATCCCCAAATCATTATGCACAGTTTTTGGATGCTGGCTGCCCAGTATGATATAATGTAGTTAAATTCAAGGTGTATTATGCACCTTCACACAAAATTGAATTAATTTATAATTAAAATCAGCATTGCACATGGGTGAAATATTCCGGCTGCAACTAAAAACACTAATTCAATCAATATTAAAATCACATCACACCTTATTTTTTATTAATTAATGTATTCAGACTATTACATTTATACTAGCATTCATGATAACTTTTAGCGTTCAAAATAATTTTTATAAATTGTTGCATCATACACATCATACACCGTTTTGATAATGCATTTTTCTTTTTCATGTTTTGGTTTAATTTTTCTGGGTTTTTACCATCATCTTCAATGGTATTGTGTCAATTTATATAGCACAGATTTATGTGTCTCCAATAACACTCCTAATGGTAAAAGCTGTCCTATTGACACGTTAATTCTTTACAATATCGGTTAGGTTGGCAATAAAAATCCACATTTCATGTTGCAAAATGTCAATATCCTGTGTGATAAAAAGAAGGCAGTTGGGCTCCTTTTTTCCTGCCACTTTGCGATAGCAGGTGAGTCTGAACCAGGCTATTGTATGGCGGATAGCAGCTTTACCCATCCACCAGAGCGTGACAGTAGAGATGTGTTAGCCACTCCATGCGCAGAGAGTTCAAATCAAACATTCGTCTGTAAATATGTTCGAGCAGCGACCGACGTCGTGAAAGTCAACCCACGGACAGAAAGTGTGGCTCAAGACAGCTACCCGCGTGTGGCTGAATTATCTTCTGGCAGCGGACTTGGGATTGTCACGGGGTTCTGGACAATAGTTCTGGTTTGGGTCGCGCTCCAACGACCGGAACAATTGTCGTCGAGTGTAAACACGGATATTGTTGATTGATAACCACGCTAATTGTACCCCTGAGTTTGTGGCAAAGAGTCGAGTCACAACTTCAGCGTACTTCAGCGTACTTCAGCTCACTTCAGCTCGCTTCAGCGTAGCTCTACCTGGATGTCTTAACGTGTGGATACTCTCCAGTAAGTGAGGAGACAATTGAAAGAGGTTAGATACAAGCTATAGGGATGTGAATGGTTCCTTCATGTGGAGTACGAAATAATTGGATAATGACATATTTTGGATCAGCTGCTCCAGTGAATGTGTACGATATTCTGGATTCATGTCAACTTTGAATAGGAGATTGGATATCAGTTGAATGATCTCAAATAGTGAATTACACTTGTTTGACAAACTCTAAACCGTGGATACTTTTACCTGAGATAACTGATTGGAAAACAGGTGAGGTGATATATCTAGGCGAGATACCTAGAAATGTTGTATATGTCATGTAGGGATATGGATGTATGGATATGGTAGAATATGTGAGGATATATTGAGGATGTAATGTTTCCAGGTGAGAATGTGGAGGTATGGAATATGGAATTGTTATGAGCAGATGAAAGTAGGAACAGATAAGGATATATGTATAAACAACCTCCACCACCACCCCACCACCCCACACCACTCCACACCACCATGCATGTATGATGTGTATTTGAGGTTGCAGATTGTATGCTTTATGAAGCAGATCTATGGTGAATGATGCAGAATATACTTTTTCAGTCATTCACTTCCTGTAGAATGGTGCGGATTCTATGTAGAGTATAGTCACATTAATATTTTATCATTTCTGATGTCAGCTGACGTATGAAGGTTGTAATATTCACATTCCATGTTATGAGAATATTTAATAAACTTGTAAACTGGACTGTTTAGAATATTGAGGTAGTAAGAACAGGTGAGAATATGGATGTTATGGTCAGAACAAATGAAGAAATGGGTACCCAGTAGGATGAACTGATTGTCATATAGCACAAATTAATATTTTGTTAAAATATTTTGTTTTTATTAAATCATATACATAATTTTACTATTCATCTTGCTATTACATCATTTGCATAATTTAAAATACTTTTTTGCATGTTTTTCATGCTTCTTCATTTTTAAAACCCATATAGTAAAATAATTAAATGTTTAATCATCGCAAATGGGTGAAAGATTTCCACAGTGACGTTAAACTCCATAATCACTCACTCAATATTTTGTTTAATGTATAGTATATTCTAGATCCGTACATTTTTAGTAATTTAATTTAATTTAACTACATTAGACACATTAATAATTCCATGTAATATTGTTAATAAATATTAGAAATATTCCTATATGTTAAATTGTGGCTCAAAATCACATGGAATAATAGCTTCCAAAATTGCAAACTTTCTAGATACTATTGTATGAGAAAACAAAACTAGTTAAATGGTTGAGAAAATGTTAGACATTAGAAGGTGACGCTGCTGTACTAATCCAGAATGTAAATCAGTATCTTTACTTTATATATTATTGTTTTTAGGAGTCCTGTAAGAGACACAACTGTTGTAAACTTGCTTAACCCTCTCCCTGCTGGATTAGACACAGGCACTGCTCTTTAGGGTATCTCCGGTTGCCTCCAGCAGTGAGAGCGTTAATTAAAAATGAATTTTACATGACATACTTGAAGTACAACACCATTCTTAGAATGTCAATTAATATGTGCTCCAGAAAACAATTAGTTCTATTCTTGAACTAATTGTTTTCTGCAGCACATATTAATTTACAATCCTGCGTTTGACAAGGTGATATATCTGTATTGTCACAATTTTTAAGACTAGGACCATAAGAAATTGAAATTAATCTTCCCAGAGAATAATGTGTTGAGATTTATCAACTATAATGACTTCTAATGACATTCATTAAAGGTCCAGCAAATGTACGAGATCGCCAAAAAAATGGGTATATTTATTACCCCACTATGAAAAATATCACCTGTTAAACAGTAGACTAAATGGTATTTATCGTTAAAAATGCTAAGATAAATGTTAAAATTGGAAAGTTTTTGGATGATCCATTGTGATTATCTCCCTTTACCCGACTTCCTGCCATCATCGCAGTCACGGTCACGGAGCTTTATGACGTGACTATCAACATTTATTAGATTTACAGGAATCTCATTCCAACGGCATAATAGAAAATCAATATCATTAATTGTTCTGTTTATGGAAAGTTATTAAAGGAAATACATGGCTGATCATACCCCTGACTGCAAACACCCTCCTGTCGCATGTACAGCCACGCGGGGCCACTGGGGCGCAACTCGTGCACGTGTGTGTGCGACGGGGCACGACGGCAGGTGGGTTGTTCCCCATCGCATCCTTTGTCGTCGTCACGCCAACCGTCCCAACGTCTCGGGTGGAAAAGAGCTGTGGCTATATAAGGTGTCATGCATTTTTACGACAAAAGAAAATAAAATCTGATTTTTCTTTGGAGTGTAATTAATGTTTCATTCTGTGTAGAGACGAAAATCAAAAACTCATTGTAGCGTTGATAGCTGTGTGCTCACCTGTGATAAAATCAGTTTTGAGGAAGATAGCGTTGTTTAATTATATTCTGGCTGTAGCATGTATTGGTGATAATGTCTCAGTATGAAAAATGAGAAATCTGGTGTTGAATTAATTATAAATATGCAAGTATAATAATAATAATAATAATAATAACAATAATAATAATAATAATATAATAATAATAGTAATAATAATATAATAATAATAATAATAATAACAATACTACTAATATTAATAATAATAATAACAATAATAATAATATTAATAATAATAATAATAATAATAATAATAATAATAATAATAATAATATAATAATAATATTAATAATAATAACAACAAATATTTATTATGTGCCAGATCCACCATGTAATACATTATTACCCCGGGTCAATGGATCAGTTCACTCAGTATGTGTTCCACTATGGGATATCATCAGTGTATAGTAAAACATATTGCTTATGTAACGGAGGAACATTTGAACCCGAGTTGCTGGATTGTGAGTCCAACTCTCTACCGACTGAGCCAAAGGGGTAACCCCACTGGCTGAGACCAGTAGGAGCATCTTATATCACACCCAGGTTATATCGTTATTGAATGTATAGTATGATCACGAAGTGAAGAAAACATGTTTAATATATTTATAAATAGATTGTCTATTTATTTATGCAAACCTCTATAGGAAACTGCCTTCTTCTTCATCTGCGTCTATTTATAGACATGGTTCCCAGTGGCGTGATCTGATAAATTTATGAATGTCATTCTGATTGTTCTACATGCTCTTCATGATCTTGGCCTTTCATTTGATATGATGAACATCCATCATGGTTCTGTGATTTCATTATCAAAAGTAGGCTAAAAGATTCATGTTTCTGGGAAATGTTTCATGTAAGAGCTCGGTATGTATACAAACTGCATGCATATAAATGCACATTTTCCTTTTTCAGGTAGAGTTGGGGATACAATTTGATTTCAAGACATCACAACAGGTAAGCTGTTGTAATTTCCACATACAATTCTACACTTTCCTAAGTTCGATCGAACAGTAGGTTGCTTGGTTAAACTGGGAGGTTATGGCTGCGTTCAATATTATTTCACTCATATCATGACTTGCATGTTTTGTGTTTACATACTTTGATTGTACTAAATAGAATTTCCACCGGCTGGTGGTGCTAGCTGACAGGAATATCATGCAGTTAGAACATGCATACCCTCCTCAGATCAGTAATCTGATTCTGAGCCAAACAGTCCTTGAATTATAACTTTAATGCCAAGTGGGGAACAACAAGTAGCATGGTTTAACCTACATAGGTATGACGCGGCTGTGGATTGAACCTCAGACTTACCACTCGTCAGGCTGACACTCTATTACACAGCAGAGGTGGACTGGCTGGAACAGTCATAATCTTTTTCTTTTTTTTTTTGATTGGGGTTTTAAGTCGCTTTCAAGATTCTTTCACTTATATCATGACTTGTCAGTTTAGGGCAGG
>JAUTBT010026198.1:0-19818 GCA_032361225.1 Lepetodrilus schrolli
ATTAAATGCGGCCATACGCCAATCGCATTTGTCGCATTAATATCCTGCTCGCATTAATTTCCTGATTTACAGTAACAAACTAATATTTCATACTCTGTTTTGGAAGTTTAGCAAAAAAGAACTTACGCCAAAACAATAGCCTTTCTCTAGAATATTGACTGTAACCGAGTGAACTTCTCCGTTCTTCTCTTCCATAATAGTAACCACAGCTGTAACATACACACAATCATTTGATTGTCAATATTGGTTGCCTCCGTCCTCTTCATTCTAGCTGTTCAAATCAAAGCAAAATGTTGATAATGAAGACGAAGAATGCGCCCTTATAATCAATGAAAACAGTGATAGACTTGCCTGTTCCACAAAGAATCATATAGTAGTTATCAGCAGTATGACCTTGCCTTATGATAACTCTACCTGCACCGAATCTGAAACACACGATAGAATACAAATATTACTTTTAATAATCTTCTAAAATTAGGATAATTATGTGAATTATAGTAAATATATTATGATAATACGGCTACAATTACAAATGTATTAAAACACTTAATGACACTAGACTAATACTATATTTGAATTATAGTCAATGATATTAGATGATTGTGAGTATAATACAATGTATTAGAACATTTAATACATCCTAATAATTTATTAGGTATTGATCATGGGCCCGTTCCACGGAACAGTTGTAGTTACAATTGATTGTAAGTCAAAAGTTCGAAAGGTGCCGCAACTGTGGAACCATTCGCATATAACACTTTATCGCTACAATACTCGAGAATGAGGCTAGCTAAATTATTGTAGCGATAGAAATGGTTCATGCAACCAGACATACATTTGTAGCGGGTTCCAAACATTTGACTTACGATCAACTGTAGCTACAACTGGCCCTAGGTCATAGTTTCACATGCATTAGTTACATGCATTAACTCAGAGGTCAAAGCAATTACAAACACCACTTACTCCTCGTACCATGCGGTTCGAACCATGGATTCTTTCATCTTATTTGGAAATCTCTTGAAGGCTTCCACCGCCTCTTCTAGCGATGTCCTGGTCATTTGAAGCTGGTCACGAGTCCTGTGTGAAGGATCCATACACAGGATACTCTTCGCCTCATTGCTGATATGTCTCTGAAGTCAGAGAAACCAGATTGCAACAAGCATGTGTCCACTAATTGAGTACTAGCGTTGACCTAGGTGCAAAATACCTAAGATTTATGCCACAGATGAGAATATTGATTAGACGGTTTTTAATGATAGTTATATTATGATTATGATGCACGCTACTTATATGGCTAAGTCACATTCTACCTTATTTACAATATAGTGTATCAGTCTATCTACATCTACTTAGATGGTTCTCATGATACACCTTACTTAGATGGTTCTCATGATACACCTTACTTAGATGTTCTCATGATACACCTTACTTAGATGGTTCTCATGATACACCTTACTTAGATGGTTCTCATGATACACCTTACTTAGATGGTTATCATGATACACCTTACTTAGATGGTTCTCATGATACACCTTACTTAGATGGCTTTTCATGATACAACTTACTTAGATGGTTTTCATGATACAACTTACTTATAGATGGTTCTCAAGATGGTTTTTATGATACACATAATTGCCGTCATAAAAGGTTCTCATCAGCTTTATGTGCAGTGTTATTACCTGTCGCTTCAACCTGAATTCTGAAGGGTCAAATGAAAGACCAAGGTCAGCGTATGACCTCTTTGAAAGGCCAAGGTCATCATACACGAGCGTCCAAGACATAAATTTCCAGTCTTTAAGATCATGTTGTCGATTTTCTCTGAAAGAATTATCACAAAGGTGAGGTTTATACATTAGCGCTGAAACTCAACAAACATGTAAAACACATTCTATAAAACCATTGGAAATTGTAATAGTTCTTTATTTGAATTGCATGTACATTCCATATAGAGTTAATGTATTTGGTAAGGGAAAGCAGGTCAGATCTCTCCTTGTTCCATTAGATTATGATACACATTGACTAGTAACTCTGTATCTCCGGGACTAGTTGGTGTCTAGTGAATGTCAACATCTTAAAGTTAACATTATACTAGCAATAAATACTATTCATTGAAGCACATGGAGTAATATACATGTTGGACGAGAACGTAATTAACCCTTTCCTTGCTGGATTACGCACAGGTATTGTTCATCTGCGGTTGCTTACAGCATGGAGAGAGTTAAGTAAGTGTCTCCGAGTACTCAAGGTGAGGGTCGTGACTTGGTATTCCAAACTTATCTCCCTTACCTTCCAATCTGAAGGAATCGATTAATCCAGATGACTTTTCCCACACATTGTTTGAACTTTTCCAGAGGCTATAAAGTAGAAAACATCGCTTTGTTTGAACCTTTCTAAAAGTAGACAAGTAAACCAAAACAAAGAACAGTAGATGAGATGTCTACTCAACCTACGTCTCAGGTTATGCCACATGTAAGAACATAATAAACTTAGTCTGTAGTTTTTTTCAATAGTTTGTGAAATCGATAAGTGGAATGACACATGATGTGGAATGACACATGATGTAGGATGATATTGAAGAGTAAACTTGTATGCTCCATTTAGCGGGACTACACAGTAGCAGTATACGGCGGTTAGCATTAATATGCAATGCTTAGACAACAATTAGGCCTATTCACACACACAAACACACACACACACACACACACACACATACACACACACGCACACACACACGCACACAGACACACAACACTCAGAGAGAGAGAGAGAGAGAGAGAGAGAGAGAGAGAGGGTGGGAGAGAGAGAGAGAGAGAGATAGAGAGAGAGAGAAAAGAGAGAGAGAGAAGAGAGAGAAAAGAGAGAGAGAGAAGAGAGAGATTACATATAATAAATATAGTCGTTTTCTTATCTTTTATGTACACATTCTAAATATCCATTATATTTTAAGACATTCTCTGTTTTCTTAGCAATGCATGACTACAAGCAACAGATCTTCTAATATACAGTCGGCTGATCTATACTGATGACGTTAACTGAATCGAAGTTAACTGGTTCTGTACCGTACATATAGTGCATTCCCACGTCCATCACCGGGTACACAAACCTCACTCCGATAACGGATGCGCGCACATGAGCTAGAACACTGTCCAGTCTGAAGGCCGGAACTTCCTACCTCTATGTCGTCCTCTCTCAAGCTTCCGAGACCACAGCAGCTGTGTTTCCCAAAACTCTTTTGTAGTTCTTCAGAGTTGCTTCTTTCCAGAGCGTACGCATGGGTATCTACGTCATTGTTCACAATTGACTGTAGGTACGCATCCACGAAGTCGTCTTTCAGTGACGACAGTCTTGACCGAAAAGTTCCTCGTTTCTCCTTGCTTCTTCTGTTAGGGCTAGGACTAGTCTGTATGGACTTCCGGTTTATGACGTGTTCGTTTTGCACTAAATAGTGCTCCATCACTTCCTGTCGGGACGGACCAAGGTGTATCACGGACTTGAATTTCTCTCTTCGGGATCGTTCGGTGAACTCCGGTTGGCTGTGAGATTGCCTTTTGCCAATAAGCATTGGTGTTTTTCCGATTGCAGGGAAACGTGTGGCCATGATGATTCTGTTGTTCGTTAACGTCCTGTGTATAAATATTCTGACTTTTTTCTGTATCGCTGCTTTAGTTAAAGTATTGACATAAAGTCAAAGGGAGGTTATCCATGGCACAGCGGACTCATGATGATCATATTCTTCGTTACCTGTATATAAATACTAGCTAAGGTATTAACATTGTAAAGTTATCCTTGGCACAAATAAGTGAACGTAAACATGTCCTGTCCAAAGTTGAGGGAAGGTCGTCCATGACACAAACCATTTGACGTACGGTATATAGGTCTCGTCCCTTATATGATGTTGGTATGATCCAAATACCGTTACCTCAAAACCGTCACGTTCACGTTTACCGTGAAAACCATGAAAACGTAAGTCCGACACATTGCGTTCGCCATTATGACTTTGAGTGTTAGCATATAGCAGTTCTCGAGTGAGGCGTTACTATGCCATGAAATCTTTAGTATATCAAATATTATTACATACAATAGTTCGCGTTCCACTTACTTGGACTAAGTAAACACATGTGGGCGATATCACTGCCCCTTTATAGCATACACAACGTCCTACCTCAAAGTACCTCAATTAACTTTCCTTTCTAGCCATAACGACACTCATAACATGTATTGACCAAGCTGTAATAAAGATCTATCCAAATCAGCATTCATACAAGCCATGTCCAAAACCATGTGGTGTCACGGAGTCTACGCTAGAACGTATCCGAGCTCTCCCTTTCACGTTCCTCGCGCACAAAGAGCACATTTCGATAGTTCGCTTTAAATAAGAAGGCATGTCGCATTGAAAGGTGGATATTTTGTAGCAACGGTCTATTCACGTGTCTACACAGCGTATACCCGTGTTTGACAGTTATCGAAATGGATTTGTATGTGAGATCACTTTGTGGCGCTATGAGGGCCAAATATTTTGATAAATGCTGAATACATCTGTCAAAGGACATCTGACAGTCTCATTGCCCTACTTAAGATGTGAGATATGTATTCACTGTGCCGCATTGGACGGGCTTCATTACTTACTTCGTCATAAACCATGAGATAAATAACCCGAACACGGGATAAAAACTTAAATTCACCTTAATTTAATTTGTACTTGTTACATATTTATGATTATATAAAAGTATTGGGTAACAGGTATTCTACCGATATACATACATAATAGTTTATCATTTTTTTTAGTAATCAGTAAGTTTGAATTATATCATAATTTAATTAAATTCGATATAGAAATATCGCAGCAAATATATGTGCAAGAAGAAAAAGACACTCAATTAAGTTATTCTGATATGTATAAAAAAATAATCTGACTTTGGTTGATAATGTCCACTTGTATTCCTGTACGTCATGGACTACAGTGACGTCAACGTCATTACGACTCCGTGCACGGTTGTAGGAGGATGAACTCCGAACATCGTTTCGGAGGGTTCCGTGATCATGGTTTGCTGACGAGCCAATTCTATAAAAGTGAAAATCTATATTTATTGATTGCATGCTCGAGTTTATTGTCGAAAAATACACACTCGGGCGTTATAATATGTAGAATGTAATTCGAAAAGTAAACGCGATATGTTTTGGTCTTTATACGACGCGTATATGCACGGAATAAAATAGCACACTGGGTATTAGTAATCATGATCAGTTAAAAGAAAATTCTACCGAGTATTTTACTAGTTGACGAAAACAGTGAACCATGGATAGACTACACAGCCTGTCTTTGCACCTGAGTCTATATTAATAATATCGAAGCCATCGTATAAATACATAGGTAGTAGACATATTAAGTATATTTAACATGAGCTCATTGTTAATTCGGACAATAGGGAATTTTCCAATTACATAACGCAGGTTATTTTTTATAGGCAAATATAGTTGTATATGTGAACCAGTAACCTGATAGTTATCTCATGTTTAAAATAGGTGTGCTAAATAATACAATAAACATAATATACTCAGGTAGATAATATCTAGTCATACCTTTGACGCCAGTCGAGTGGATGTACCGCAGTTCTTCTCTCGCCAGTCATAGCTTTTTACGTTAAGGTCTGAAATATACACGCGAGAATTCTAATATCGACCGAATCAACTGGGAATCTTATGCATACTGTTCAATCCATTAATGTATATACCGCGTAGTTCATCTGACAAAGTATTATTCATTTCACTTACATCCATCATGTTACTGAAGTACCACTCGGGGACGTATAGATATACAATTCTTGCGGCAGCCATGATTGTCTAAATCAACCTATATTTGGCCTATATATGGACACTTCGTAGTCATTAAGGTTGTGTCTATCGGTGATAGGTTTAAAGTCATTAAACAATCATTATATATCCACATCGCGCTTTTTGTAGTGGCACGGTTCTACTTAAACATCATGTATAACATTTAACGGATCATATATTACAGCTAACTACAGTCGACCGACGAATACCATTACTATTGTACAGTTAACCCCTGGACGGGTTTTGGGGCCATGCCTTAATGTTTGTCTTCAGATAGCAGTCGGAGTGTAATTTGATAGCAATCGGAGCTCCTCTGACAAAACAATATGCTATAAAACGACCAAGACACTGAATTGCTTTTATGTTATCAATGGCCGCACTGCATTAAGAGGTTTACGCGAAAAACAAGTCAATTGTCATTTTAACCTGGCGCTGTGCGAACCTACCCCCGTCTGTTAGTAGGTCTAGAATAGTATGTAAACTAATATTATTGTCCTTGTCACAGAATTGCTTTGTGTCTGACGTTTGCTCTTTTGTTACATAGTTTCGTGAGTATTGTAGACGAATATCAGTACATGCCTTACAACAATATTTAATGGACCGAACAGAGTTTTGTGACAGGTAACATATCAGGTACATGTGCAATCTCATTACTATGTGAGATATGCATCACCCCGGTCGTCAAACAACTATTTATTAAACGGGACAAACATTACGTTAGATTTCGCCCACCTAATGTTATTGTATAAAATGGTACAGACATATTTCCATTATTCATACGTATTATGTGTTCGCGTATCCTCTCCTTAACATCAGTGTTCTGCTCATTCACCGACTATTACGTTTTTCTATGTGCACAAGATACGTATAGTGGTATAGAACCATAGAGTTTGCGATCTCTTAACAAAACATAATCTAATAGACCAAGTACAGCTTTAAAAAAATGCACGAGCTATTTAAAAAAATATTCGATTTTCCCAACTAACAACTTGACACCTACAAGATAATTCGTTAAAATACCATATGAGTTGGTTATTATATTTACTCCATCGTCTCAGCTTTTAGAGTTTGAAACATAAACATTGTGCATTCGTTTGCTCTTTCAAAGTTGTTTATGCCACCCAAAACGGAGCCTAGTAACCGTCTACCATTGAACGCTGAAAATACAGATACCTAATGTGGTACAATGTATAGCGCGCATAAGTGGGTCACATTCTATTTATAGACGTATCCGTTTTAAAGATTCTGGTGATAAACTACACGGTGACATGCACGTGGCAGTTGTTTTATTTATGTACCTTACGTTGTATCCCGGTCTATTACGCGTGACCTTGCTGAACAACATGATTCATCTCTGAATCGAACAGAAATGTAAGCACACGATCTGTATTCACGGTGTATTACGATTTTAGATGGAGTTTAGTCAACCTAAGGCCTAGCACTCGTGTTTGGCTATAACCGGAACTTGGTAAATTCTGGTAAATTATTGGAAATTCGAAGAATAAACGTGACCCACTTACAGCCCCAATTAGGAATAAGTCCACTTAGCTTGTGGAATAAAGCAATTCTATAGATACATCAAAATGTATGTACTGTAGGCACGTGTGCCTTTATAATCTCGTCAAACAATATGTGTATTTTATTAACAGTAAGTTATTATTGGCACCATGCCAGTAAACAAACAAACTAAGTACGTCAGCACATTCATTTTTAATAATAACATTAAAAAAGGTTAATGTAAAGCAAACAATATATATGAATAATCATACACTCAGATGTAGTGATCGTCGTTGATAACTGCATACGTCCGGGGAAGAAAATGCATGCCGTCATACAATATTATTTTTAAAATATATAATATGATAACGATATATAAATATATAAGATATTTATGTAATAATAGAATGTAGGTTAAGAGGTTTTGAGAATTATAATAATAGTATCAGGTAAAATAAGATATAAGGCAATATTGCAATTACACCATAATACTACTACTACTACTACTAATAATAATAATAATACATAATACATAAATAAGTTTAAAAAATAAATAATAGTAACAAAAATAATAATGATAATATTAATACTAACAATATGTTCATTTATATAGCACTGATGTATATAACATATAGCCTGCATTCAATACATAAATGTACTAATACAACAGACTGAAACTGTATACAGCCATGTACATATTTATCGCTTTACGGCAATGTGTAAGTATAACATGGCTTAAATACAACTTCAAATAGTCATACACAGCATTAACGGCTTCAAATCTTGTCTAAAGTACAAGACATATAGGTATTTGAATAGATGTATTGTCAATAATACGAGAGCCGTATGATTCACAATGCCGTTTTATGCATTATTAATAGTGAGTGGAGATATATAGTGTGTAAAGACAGGCGTCCTAATGATCCGTAGCCATAATAAAGACCGTAGCCATAAGACCCGTAGCCATAATATCAACATCCTCTAGTAAACAGCCATAGTGTCTCATAAAACCACACTCAATCAACAGTGGTAACTCATTTCCGTTTATAGTCGCTGTACCAGATGGCCACAATTAATTTCCTTCTTTGTTTTTCACTATTAAGTACAAACTCAAAAATTCATAGTAAGCGTACTACCTACAATATTTTTTAACTTGCTTGATGGTTTACTTCTTCTTCGGTACAGATTTGCTGAAATTTTGAAGGCTATTGCTAAGGTAAACAAGGTCATGGTCATTTCCCACCAATTTACTCTCCTGAGTGGTGAACTTGACACATGCGCTAATAGAGCCAGAGCACATATTAATGCAGACTATGGTGAAATTATGCAATCCTTTAGACACTATGAAATCTCGTCTGTCATTCTAGCTACAAAACTATACCAAAAACATTACCTACAATCAAAATACAGCCAATCTAGGAGAGCACTATGTTTTATGATGTCACTTCCACAAGTTGCTCCACGAGGAAGTGACGTAATTGTGGTCTGAGGCCAGTTACATAGCTTTATTGGTACCAGTAATCGTGAAAAGTTATGTTTACCGTATTCAATTATTGAAGTTACCCCCCTTAGTCTATTAGACTATAGAAACTTGAGATATTACAGTACATTACCATCTGATTATTCCTTTTTCCCCCGGAAATGTAAACTGCAATGGAACTGCGGTGAAAAGGATATTTATGTATGCTAAGTGCATGTGTTTTGCATAGTAACTCCAATTGGGTCCAATGCGACAACTTAATCTGTGATTGTATATGCCTTTAATATTGGGGTCTACATTCTAGAATTCATTATAAACAGCGCCGATTATTTAGTGCATGTACATATACACTGTATCATGTGTAGCATGATATACATGCATAACTGTATGTCAGGAATTTGCATATTATAAATTAATTTTATTTTTGTACAAAACACAAATTTTCAGATTCTAGTTTTATACCGATTCGTAAAACTTCCCGCCATTCAAAATGAAAATAACGTGACGTCGTTGATCACGTGATTCACCGCTTATTCCCATAGCTCTATGTTCAGAAAACCGTGCGCTACGGTATAGCGACACTAGATCTATAATGTATAGAACTATAGCTAGCGCTCGTCTTCTTGAACAAACATTAGTTTACAATCCATCTGAGGGGTGTGTAACTTGGCTATACGTAAGTACTCTATTTGAAATCTGCATGTATAATTACTAATTAGTTCATTGCGTATCGCTAATTGGCTCAGACACGTGTACATTTCAATCAATAAGCGCCACTGCCCATCAGCTGATGGTGTAATTACACGTGGAAAGCGCCGAGCACGAAAAACATGCAGTGTTTACATTTGAGTTTGCGTGGCTTGCCTCCACAGTAGGAAATTTGACCTGAACAAAACGCTACGATGTCTTTCGACACCTGTAAACACACGAAGAAAACGAATCATTTCAACCGGTTTGTCGATTTTTATATGAGCTGTTCTACTGAATCAAGGTGTTATTTTAGAACATGTAATATTTCAATCGTGCAAGTTTGTGTAGAAGCTTGGTTTATTATTACGTTCTACGTGTCAGCATAGTGTGCGTGGGCAACGGGGAATCGTGTATGTTCTTGATCGGCGCTGTCAAAATAAGATGGTGACCCACGACAGTTTTGACATAGTTGGGATTCCATTTGATGTTCATGAAGACAAAGGCGTTTTCAAATTGAAAATGATGTCAGAATTAGGTCGAATATTGGTTTGATTATTACATTTGACATTTATTATCAGCTGATTTACTTTAAACGTAAGAAACATTAATTTGATCTAATTACTAAAATTAGATTTTTAATATTTTTTTTAAGGATTATTTTAAAAGGGTGTGTAGAGTAGATTGACATTGCTTATACTAACTAACGCATAATGTCATATTTAATACATAATTAAAGATTATAAATATGTATGGTAATACATGATATAGGACTCTGAATAATGATTATTATATAATTTTAACTATTCTATATGCACATTCTTATCATCTACATATTTTGACACTAGACTTTATATATAAGCTATTGTAATGCTTTATTGACACCATATTTAATGTTTTTAATATCAAGTTTACAATATTTTCCCACTGATAATAAATAAATATATTATGAACCTAAGTTGTAGTTTGTAAATGTAAGACAGTATAACATGATATACTGATATATAGAGATTATTAACCTTGTTTCTTTAGATATCGTCTATATCCTGCACTTGGGGATAATCTATGTATTAGACGAGCTTCAGCGAGATTATCCCTAAGTGCAGGATATAGACGATATATAAAAACACGATGTTAATAATCTCTTTATCATCTACTGTCAAGCTTAAATACTTATCTATAAGAAGAAAACCAACGTGTGAATCGACATTTTATAAAGTTACACGTAGGAATACATGCAGTTCAGTAAGTTGTAAACCGATTCACACATTGATTAATACCACAAAGGAAAAAAACAACTTTAAGAATAATTCTTATTACAAAACATATATTAAATGCCCTCGATTAGCACATCTAGTTTCCGATCGTAATTGTCATTTTATTTACTATTTACATATAGTAGCATCTATAAATAGTAGTCACACACGATCATAGCTCCCTAATTTGCATAGTTATTAGTCCGGCAAAGTAGCATGATACGCGAAATATCTGTATACTTGCTTGTTCTAATAAATTTGCTTCAATTGCATTTTCATTACTGGTTATTTCAAGGTAATTTGGTAAGATTTTTATAAATAATATGTTATTTTACATGTTTGCACATAATATATGGCAAAATTAGTAATATTTTAAAAAGAAATGTGGCAAAAACAGTGTAAATAATATGCATATTGGACTTTCCTTTAGATGATAAGATAAATTATATAATACTGGTAATAATAATAATGATAATAATAATAATATAATAGTATCCACTTGGGTGATAAAAGCTGATAACCAGTGATAATGCATTTCTAACACTCTATTTCTTACTAGTGTAACTATAAACATACATTTAGTTACTGGTTTCGTACATTATTTAACAAAAACTTAATTTTCTAACTTTGTTGATGTAGAGTATTTAATTATTATTTTTTGCTGGCAATATACAGGTAACCCATGTCTGCTACATTTTAGCTATGTTGGAATATTATTCTACAAATGTACCATTGCAGCTATAGATACACTTTAGACTGTTGGAAATGTTATATATACATATTTAAAGACATACACAATCACGGTTTGTCGACATAATTTCATGGTCAAATATATTTGACAACATGCTACATTTTCTGCATGTCATAAGTACTGGTTTTAAATATTTTCATATTTTTAATATGTTTATCAGTTGCCAATAAAAATGAAAATATATTAAATTCGATTCATACAATAAATGGTAGACTCGAATAATAACTGGTAATTATTTTCTCAGTTTATATTAATTTGTTTTTGTTTTTGTAGTATGATAGTGTAATGCAATATTTTACAAACACAAAAATACATACATATTTCATACTTCTAGTTCATTGATATATTTGTACGCGACATCATATCCAGAAGAAATTTCATCTCTTTATGTTGTTTGAATACCACCATTTTAAAGGCACACAGTTTTAATGGACCCTAGCATTTCCAAAGTTATCAAATTCAAATTTTATTTGTTTTTGCTTGGTAGTGTCTCTGATCTGTGATAAATATATATACATATATTAAAATGAGGACAGGCACTTTAACTCCTTTAGCAATATTGTATTGGCATCACGACACTTAAAAGCAATTTCCTTGATAATGTTTCGTTTATCAGGTCATCCGCGTTGGTTTAAAAGCTTATCTATCGTGCCTTACATCTTGGTAACAGTCTGTGCCTAGAGCAAGTGAGGCTAGCCCATCACACATGCCATACATCAAAGGAAGCTGCATTTTGATATGTTGATGTATATTTAATATCGCTCAATTAAGCTGTCCGGAAAATTCTCTGGAAAACCTCAACTCAATGCAGCCTGTCTTTAAAATGACCATCCCATTGACAAAAAAAAGGGAATGGTGTTTATCTATCGATTCGGGGCAGGTGGTAGCGCAATGGTAGAACGTTTGGAATTTGGAGCCAAAGACCTCTGGTTTAAATCCTGTCCCAGGAGCCTGGCCAAATTAGACCATAGTTATTTTATTCCCTGGTTTACTGATGCACTGACCAGATTTTTTTCCACTTTTGAAAATAATTAAAAAAAATTATAATAATAAATGGTGATGGGAAAAGCCATATAAACCATCATTGAATACCGGCAGCAGGCGATGGCTGAAACAAAGTAAAAGCCAATTAAACAGGCAGTACTTTGGAAATAATTGTGCATTCAACATGTTGGAATGATATTTCTAACAATTACTGACAATTATATTGATCTGTTATAATATCAATTTTCTGTGAACCAACAATTCGTAATCTCCAATTAGTATTTTTATATTTTAATATTTGACCCGACCGAAATATCACATTATATTTATTTTTATTTTCGATTGCCTGAGCCAAATTCATAACAAAAAAATCCGTAAACCATGGAATCAAATAACTATGGCCTTACAAACAAATGTATCTGGTTATTAAAATCAGGAGATAATGTATCACATGTGTATTGGTATAACAATTTTCACCTGCATGTTAATCCTTCATTGTGACTATTAAAGTAACACATTCTCGACATCATCTAACTTTTGTAGCCGCAAAACTTGCACCAGTTGTTTTTTTGCATCATTCGAGCTTCGCCAGTTTCCAGAAGACTTCACACAACGTCTAACATTCCACTAAATTAGCATTTTCAGATGAAAGGCCTCATTGTCACTGATATTTTATCCTAAAGTGCGCAAGTTTTCGTCTCACTAGTTTTCTATCGCTGTGGATGTCACTCTTCTGGCAACATTGACCCTCGTCGGAGTCACAAACACTGACTGTGGTATGGCCACCCGTGGCTCCATCATTTCATTAGACACCCACACAACCGAAATAGAAGCTTAAACATGTTTAAAGTAGAGGGTATATCCAGTGTTGTTAAAAGGGATACTGTTTCTTTTGGTGAATGTTCAGACATATGTCGCTTGTTAACTGTACCAGTGTTGTATTGTCCAAGCTGGTATTAAGGAGTTGTACCAGTGTTGTATTGTCCAAGTTGGTATTACGGGGTTCTACCAGTGTTGTATTGTCAGAGTTGGTATTAAAGGGTTTTATTGGTATTGTATTATCAGAGTTGGTATTAAGGGGTTGTACCAGTGTTGAATTGTTGGAATTTGTATTAAGGGTTTGATGTGGTTCTATATGCAAATTAGCAGAGTCAGTAGATGTGGAATGTGGTAAGGTACTGTTATGGAAGGGGGGGGGGGGGAGGAGGGTTGGTGAGAGAGAATCGGGTTGAGAGACTATATAGAGGTGAGTATAGGAAGTCTATTAGCAAGGACTTAATCTGATTGGTAACCATGGTAACTTGAGGGATGAAAATTAACCCGAGATGAGGTTAGCCCAAATTATTTCTCCTCATTTTAAGGAGCAAGATTATAATTATAGAAACATGATAAATCACAATTGGGATTACCTATCACATATTCTAATACAACTATATATCTTTATCAAACAAATATGTTGTCTTTGGTCATTCATTGCCCTTCATGTATAAAATGGTGTAATTAGTAAAATCGAGGTGTGTTACTTTCAACGTTAATGCCATTGAAGTATACATTCGGCTCAGGTAGCAATGTATTGGTGAAACAGACTTCAGAGCCAAGGGTTCAAACCCTGTTACCTTTCTGATGCTGTCTGCAGAGTGGCAATGCAGTCCTTGGTCTGCCAGTACCATCTGGTGCTTGCAGGGTTACTGCAACATTCAGCACTACGGTTGTTGCAGGTTTCCTACTGCCCCAAACTGGCAAGCCGTGATATAAGTAACAGATACTTGGAATGGGCTCTAAACCCCAATTAAAAAAACAAAAACATTCATCATTAT
This sequence comes from Lepetodrilus schrolli, assembly GCA_032361225.1. Classification (NCBI taxonomy): domain Eukaryota; kingdom Metazoa; phylum Mollusca; class Gastropoda; order Lepetellida; family Lepetodrilidae; genus Lepetodrilus; species Lepetodrilus schrolli. The sequence continues at coordinate 14,305 of JAUTBT010026198.1, forward strand.
CTGTTCATAGCATGTATGTTATAATGTAATAGCAAACGGTATAGTGTATGGTAATCAATATCAGGGGCAATTGTATTTTTGTATTTATTGTACACTTTAATTCTGGTGCATGCTGATTTTTTTAATGTTTTATATAGACTGTATTTGACGACATATCAGAACATGCAATGCATGGTGTAGACCTAGGACTATGTAGGCCAGACTATTGTGTGATGTATGTTTTGAGACACAACTTCTACCACATGTTTTGACATGTTATGTATATGCCCTAGCTGTGTCAATATGTGATAAAGACCTTGTCTACCTGTCTATTGGCTCTTCAGTTGTATATTTATATCTTCTTTCTTCGCTTGTGTGTAGTATAGTAGGCACTGTAGATTACGGCAAGTACAAAAGTGCAACAGCCCTGGTATCATATCCACAGTCTGGGCTGGCTGTTTTACAGTGGTCATCGATTGTGGATACTAGTATTGAAAAGATTCCCTCCGGTCAGCTATTGTAAGTATATACGATTGTGTTGATAAAATCTCTCTATTGCTAGTGGTCAGGCTTACTGTCCAGTGGTCAGCACATGTGTATTCACTAGTGGATGTCCCAAGGTGTGCTTTGTGATTTCATGACCTATGGCTATGATCTAACACATAACAATGAAGCTATTCTCACAGCATGCACACACCGTTACAACGTGTTGGTCAACTATTCTGATTTGTTGAATAGCATTTACAGTGTAGGCTTTTGAGAAATGTAGCACTTTCTATACTAACTGTATGTGTATTATTTAGTATCACATAGGTACCACAATTTATCAGTACTATTCACGTACGACTTTCTGAATAATATTCCAGTATAATACTTTGAGAAGCGTGAGAAATGTAGCACTTTCTAACAATTTTATTTGTTTGTATCTTTGATAATTCACTTGACATGTTGAATAATGTTCTGTTTTATATAGTATTGTATCTCCTGTCATTTTTGACTTTGTATCACATCTATTAATAATAAATATATTTTCTCTTAATATATTAATTACCATTTTTTATTTTTACATGCATAATCTTGTAGACTCATGTTTAGAAATGTATGTACACTGATACATGGCAACACATGAAAAGCAATACTTCTCAGTCTGTTAAAAGTTTGAGCTTCAGAAATATTATATACTGGTATGGTTAACAGGGTTCAATTTCCTCCTTCACAAAAATGGGGAGCCTGACCCCCTGAAATAGACAATTGCTCCTAAAACCCCAGACATGAATAGGGGCTGTTCAAGGGATGTCAGATGAAACTGTAGAATAATGTACAGTTTCTGAGTCGACAGTTGCCATCGATAAAGAACTAACTTTAGAAAAGCAATGGAAAATTAGACCCTTGGCGCAATACATGCATGCGGTCCCTTGTATATGGATGATAAATGGCTCTGTTTTGTTCCCTAGGGATCCAGTTATACCATCCTTGTATTGTAGACTTGGCATATGCTCTGATGTAAGAGAAGAAGTTTTGGTTTGAAATTAATATTGCATATTGAGAAAGAAGTGGCATATGCACATGGGACACGTGTGTTTTTATTGTTACATGTTGTTGAGGTGTGTGGCTAAATATTTTGGGTTAGGGGAAGAATATTAGATGCAATTGCAATGATTAATATAAGCTGTAGGATACTATCATGCTGTGCCCACTCCGTGGCGTAATGGTTAGAGCGTCGGCCCGGAGTGCAGGAGGTCGCGGGTTCAATCCCCGGTCACTTCATACCAAAAGACATTAAAATATGGTACTTGTTGTTCCCCTACTTGGCACTCAGCATTAAAGGGGTAAAGCAAGGACTGATCGGCTCGGAGTCAGTATACTGTGTCTGAGTATTCATGTTCTATCTGCGGTATGATATATACATCCAAGTGAGCTAGCACTATAAAAATTGGTGGAAATCCAGACTAGTACAAGTAGTACATATGCATGCAAGCCATGATGTGAGTGAACAAATCTTGAAAGTGGCTTTAAACCCCAAATCAACCAATTGCGAATAGTATTACGTGCTACATATCTCTGGCAACTTCAAGTTGACGTGCAATAATAGTAGTTTTGGGCGTGAGTGAGTGAGTGATTATGGAGTTTAACGTCGCTGCGGGAATCTTTCACCCATTTGCGACGATTACACATTTAATTAGTAAAATAAAAAATAAATAGTTAAAATTATGCACATGATGTAATAACTTTAGGTTTGGCGATGAATAAAACCAAGGGCGCTGATCTGAAAAGTCAATATATGCTTGACCGTAATGTCCTCGTCACAACCAACACACCGATGCCTATCCTCGCCTTTTTAACATGTATGAATGTGTACAAAACGTATGACCAATACGACACCGCCGGAGGACTGTCTCGTCCTGACGACAATAAACGCCAGACAAAGGGGTTAAGCCAATCAAGGGTTGAAAGTGATGTAGTTTCACTATTCCATTTTGCTTGGCGTAGCGATTTAAAATAAGAGCTAACAGGATGTTTAGTATCGCTCTATGGAATTGACATTGGTGAAACAGTAAAAGTATGTACAGCCTTTGCCACCGCATCTGCCAAAGTATTTCCAACAAAAGATTATCTCTGATGTGGTGAGTGGGTCAATCAACTCAAGAATGTCAAGTATTAGAGGGTATTTTAATTGACTGCAGGCAGAAAAGGGAATTTGAAAATATAATAACGTTTGAAAGGTTACAGTTCTTAATATGGTGCAAGGCCAGTTGAATGGCCATTTATTCTGCTGAGAATACTAAAGTTCCAACGGGAAGTCTGCATGATATTGCGTCTTTGTTAGTGATAGCTGCTGAAGTGACACTGGTGCCATCTTTAGAGCCATCAGTATAAATAGAAAGATGATTAGGACAATTCGATTTAAGTTCGGAAAGTTGCTGTTGAAAATCTAGTGGGTTGGTGGAGGATTTGGGAAGTTTGGTTGTTCATATTAACTATGGGCCTAACCAAATGCCAAGGCGGAAATGAAAGCGATTTGTTGTATATTTTGTATTGGGATATCTGCAGAAAGAAGGTGATCCTTTACACGGATGCCCAGTGGAGAAATAGCAGTAGTTTTACGTTCGAACAAAGTCATATATTGTGGTTCAAAAACACATTCGTATGCAGGATTAGAAGAGTTTTATTTTAATTTAGCTATGTATTGTAGTGCAAGCTTAACTCGCCTCTGATAGAGAAGGTTCATCAGCTTCCATGTATAGTGCTGGTATTGGTAACGTGCGGAAGGCACTAGAGCAAGTCTGACTTCCTGATGATGAACTGAGCGGAGCCGTAAATAATGGAGCAATTGTCCAATTTAGACTGGACCAAAGCCCTATATAGATTTAGCAGTGTTTTCTGATCACCACCCCATTTGGTGCAAGATACACATTTGATAATATTTAAAGCTTTTAGACATTTAGTTTTCAGGTTTTTGATGTGTGAAAGAAACTTTAATTTACAGTAAAATATAATACCCAAAATATTTGTCTTCTTTGACTACATTAATAGGTTGTTTGTCTAGCAATAACTCAGGATCATTGTGCAGATTATGCTTGTTACAAAAGTGAATGGCATTAACTTTAGATTTTGAAAAACGGATTCCATCTTCCAAAGCCCATTTAGAAATGTTATTTAAGCACAATTGCAAATGGCGTTCGACAGTGGCCATATTGCAACTTATACATGAAATGCTAAAATCGTCCACAAAAAGGCAAGGCTATTAATTTTGATACTAAATAATGTTACAGATTATATTGCACCTTGAATCGAAGAGGGTGGACTCGAAACGACACGAACGAACCTTAAATTGACGGCATATCTATATATTGAAGCATACGGCCTCTAAAACCCATGGAGTGTAAATCTTTTAATATACCATATTTCCATGTAGTGTCATAAGCTTTTTCCAGATCGAAAAATATAGACACCACGTGTTGGTCATTGATAAATCCATTTCTAATAAATGATTCCAATCGTGGTCAAGGGTGCTTCTAATTTTGCGGAAGTCACATTGCATGTTTGTTAACAGGCTATTAGTTTCTAAAAACCACGTTAATCTTTCATTAACCATTCTTTCCAGTGTTTTATAAACACAACTTGTTAACGAAATTGGCAGATAGTTAATAGGATTTGTGTGATCCTTTCCAGGTTTAGGAATTGGCACGACAATGGCGTCATGCCGAGAGGTTGGAAAATTACCAGTAAGCGAAATGTTATTGAAAATATCTCGTAGAACGAGGAGACATGATTCGGGTAAGTGTTTTAAAAGTTGATAATGAATATCGTCTTGGCCAACAGCCTTATATTTTGCTTTGTTTAATGATGTTAATAGCTCGTCCAAAGAGAAGAGCTCGTTATAATCCTCTCCATTGTCGGAGACTACTACTACTACTACTACTACTACTACTACTACTACTACTACTACTACTACCACTACCACTACTACTTACTTACACTTTCTTATTTATTTACGTACTTACTTACTACTTCTATTATATATCTCTTTTTAATCTCTTCTCTCTTTATTATCTACTCTATCTTTTTATCTGCTATATCTATATTTATTATCTCTCTTTACGACTCTCCCTCCCTTTCTCTGAGTCTATTTATGCAATATATCGAATAATAAACATCAACTTCTATTACTTATTTACTTAATCCTCTTGATCCCAGGTGGGACATAAGCGGCGTCAACTTCTATAAACATCTTTTCCTATCGATTCCATTCAACATTTTTTCTATTATTTCTTTTTAATGCCTCAAGGAAAAGAAAAGTGCATTTATTTTTTTTGCAACGAATATTTCTTTGGTACACTTTTAGAATGGCAGACTGAAATAGTTAAAGAAAAAGCCTGATACGGTTTTAACGAGAATGAGATAAATTTAACGAGCGCTATTGAAGTACTGTCCACGAGAAGGTTAACTCTCACCCTCACCCCAGCAAACATACGTGCGCTAATTGGTATGCAAAAAGCAAATGACAGGTGTTTATAAACTACATATGCAAAATATTCCATTCTCTCTGAGACCGAGTCGTCCTTCAAGTATAGCTGTATTGCAAACACTTGCCTTATATCCTATTCTGTAATGAAACCCATGACAAACATATGCATCCCTCCCTCCCTCTCTCTCTCTTTCTCCTCTCTCTCTCTCATAGTGTATGTGCGTGCGTGTATGTGACATAATATTCATCCGGTATTCCCACATGTAAGTGTGGTATAGCCCTGTATCTATATCTTTATGTCATTAACTCTACGAAGAACAAGTTCCTCCTTTTCATTATAGGATTTTACAAAAGACTAGTTTTCTACATATTATCTTCGGTTCCTAGTTAGATTAGGTCATTTAGGCTATCTTCGTCATTTTGTACTCAACCAAATAAGTTTAGCAAATGTTTAATCAACATAGTGTCAGTCTTACATATATGTAAATGTATGTAAGTTATAGATTTCATGTGATAGAGACATCATTTCTGTACAAATTAAGCATGGTTTAATCAATGTGACTGTA
>JAUTBT010026209.1:0-19816 GCA_032361225.1 Lepetodrilus schrolli
CCAAGGATGATAACTGCATTGCCACTCTACAGACATCACATCCTATCAATATCACGTCAGAAAGGTAACTTTCGCGAACAAGGTGTGACACAGACTAACCCAAACAAGGAACTCATCAGCAATTCCTACACATGTCACGTTTCAGATGCAATCGTGATAGGAAGCAATATCTGAACAGTGCAGCTATTATCCTGGGTTTGTCAGTACCAGCTGGTGCTTGCAGGTTTACTGCATCACTATGTGCTACAGGTGTTGAAGGTTTTATTCCTGACATAATCTGACAAGCTGCACACGAGAGAAATGATGTTGAAAAAGTAGAGAATGTTAATGTTTTCATAGACCTATTTTTTGTCATTGACCAATCATTGATCTTGTGGCAGGTACCCCAGATGCGTGCAATTTCTCTGTTCTCTACTGTGAAACAAAGGTACCCTCATCTACATTTAGCTTTTGTCGAATTGAAATATATATCAAAACATCAATAAATTTCAAGTTCAAGCCATGTTAATGAGAGGTGTACAATCAATTGTAACTAATTTAAACTGTATTTGACTCAGTATAGATAGGATAGATCACTCTCCGAGTACACTTTGCACAGTTGAAAGGAACGTGCCCCTCTACATTATGATTCATTTGTTGCTAGAGTGCTGCGGAGGAACTGTGCGCCCTTATAAGGCAGTGTTTCCAGCTGGTGTACACGGATGCCACCATGCAGTGCTTTGATTCAGCACTGTCCAGCGCCAGCATCTCTCCTGAGAGCGGCTCTACTGGAGGTATGACCCTGTTACCACTTCATGTTACCACTTCATGTTACCACTTCATGTTCATGTTGCTATTTCATGTTCATGTTGCCACTGTCACTTCATATTACCACTTAATGTTACCACTTAACATTACCACTTCATGTTCATGCGCCCACTTCATGCTACCACTTCATGTTACCACTTCATGTTACCACAGAGACTAGGAGGGATATTTGAGTATTCCAGGCTGGTTCGGCTGAAGATGGACTCCAGTACCCAACTATAAGACTTAGAACAATCTCATGTCCAAATTTATTTTAAATTCTTTTGTCAATGTTAGTGTTAACTGGATTATTCAAAACAAAACAAAAACAAAGAAGAAAATGTTAGTGTTGAACAAGTTTTGTCTGCTGTAACTATTTCTGTGCCTAATCCAGCAGGGAAAGTGTTAATGAAATACTACTACTGGTATATTCAAACAGACAATTATGTTAATTATATATATAATTACTTGAATATTGGTGATGACTAGTTCCAGATAGTAAAAGATGTTCAACAGAAGTTAGATTATGCACTAAGTATTTGCAGACTGATAGTGGAATAAATATATATCAGCAGTTAGCAGAGACCCAGAAGGATGACATTGGTATGTGAATGATAACCTTCTAGCACCTTGAATGTCAGCTTGGATTGTATACTCCCAAAGAAGTTGAGAAGTAACATGATAGCGCACTGATCATGGTAATAATGTAGCGCTATGAGCACGATTTTGAGCATGGATTTGGCGCACTATTAATGTGTACATTAATATTAGCTGAGAGTATCTTATAACAAACTGTTATTCTAATTGATTCCATTTAATTCTCATATTTCAGATTCGGCAGCAGTCGGCTCAAAGCCACAATTGTGAGTTATATATATCTTTGTATTATTGACAGGTTCTCGGTCATCTACTTCATCGCATTTAGGTGAAAGATTCCAGGAGCGATGGTAAGCAATAAATCAATCATTAAAATCTAGTATCTGGGACTGTTATTACCGTAATTACCCTAATAATTTGAACAGGAGAAAATAATTAAATTTGTAGCGTTTTAGAAAAATAACACAATAACAAATGATCGGTGCTTGTATGATTAGGGACAACCAAATAAAAGTACAAAATATGGTTGTAAATAATATATATATATTTAAACATCTTTGAAAAAATTACTGTGTTCGAAAAATTAGAAAACTACAACTTGCAAAAAATTGTTATGTTCTTATTTTTAGGGTCAGAATTTTTTTTCTCTTCTCCGGAGATTAACTTAGGTGTTCAAACTATTAGAGGGTTCAAATTATTAGGATAATTACAGTATTCACTTAGCTTATATACTCCTGATAACCTTTTCATTCAATTTATTTTCAACTAAATAAAATATAAATTAGTATATGCTGTAGGTGTTGCAGGTTTCATTCTGGCTTGATATATGACAAATGCGGGCAGGTGGTAGCTCAATGTTTGCGAAAGTTACCTTTCTGATGCGATCATGATAGGATGCACTGTCTGTACAGTGGCAATGCAGATATCATCCTTTGTCTTTCAGTACCAGCTGGTATTTGCAGGTTTACGGCAACATTCAATGCTACGGATGTTGCAGGTTTCCTCCTCTAAAACTGACAAGCCGTGATATGAGTGAAAGAATCTTGAAACCGGCTAAACCCTAATTCAGAAAAAAGGTTAGACGACGATCTGTGATATGAGTGAAATTATTTTGAAACCCTGAGTTAACTCTCATTGCCATGGAGTATGGACAAGCACTGCTCTTTGGGGTATTTCAAGTTGTCTCCAGCATGGTTAAAAAGTAACTTTTCTTTCATTTTATCAGCATATCCGATTCCAACATGGATCTTCCCAGGAATCAAGGGAGTATATCTAACAGTGACATCAGCACTCATCCCGAGCTCATCAAAGACTACCTGAGCAATGTACATATCTCACATACATAAGAGGGAATCTTTCACCCATACGCGATAAATCATTTTAAGTACCGTATTTTTCCATGTATAGTATGCACACCCCATTCTCAAAGAAAAAAATCTTGGAAAATACTTGGTTTCAGTATATAAGATGCACCCTTTTCTTGGGTCCAACTGACAATGTGATAAGGGTTCATCATTAAATTGATATTATTTCAAACGTGTAAGGTGAAAAAATAACTTTGATGTCTTTGATATAGACTTAAATCTTTCATCCAATAATAGAATGTAATTACCATAATATATTGAGAATATGTTCCCAAAATCCAAAATAGTAGAAACCTTTGCCAATCAAGATTGCTATCGCAGCACTGTCATACCTCATGTTGGTTCCATTATCTCAATGACTAGACATGCATAAATAGCATTTACACATTTGGACAACATTATTTTACTTTCTTCTCAATTGCCAACATGATATGGTAAAGTATAGGACACAATCATTGTTAAACGATCACAATTTGAGGTTATAAACACTACAGATTTGCGTCAAGTAGAAATAAGGCTATTCATGAATCAAAATGGTTAATTGTTTTGATTGTGATCTGAGGTTCGAAATCACCAAAAAGTACTAGAAACAGCTGATTAAAAAGGAAAGATTTATGAGCCATGTGCAATTTGGATGTGCAGGAAACATACTTCCTGTTTAAAAAATCTATTTGCTGTCCGATCTGTGAAATATGAACATAGCATTGCTTAATTGTGTTTTGTCTATGCATTCATAGTTATCAGCATTTAATTGACAAACAATATATCACCAGCTCTTCACTGAGATCTTGGCATTCGTCTGGAATTAGGTCAAGTCATCCGCAATGCAGATGTGTGTATTGTTTTAGCATGGATCGGTGTTTGAAAAAATGAACCTGTATGATTTTAGTGATGCTAACAGTCGCATTGTAGGTGACGAGGCCTTGGTGAACTAATAACACAACAGTACATTTAGTTGATTGTTTAATCTTAATAGATGAATGCATTCATGAATGTTTGCCAGATTTTGATAGCAATCTGAGGTAAAAAAATGTCTGACAAGTGCTTTCAATCAAGTCTTGAAAAAAAACTTTTAAATTGTGTGGTCTTCAATAGTATGCACCTTCACATGAGAGGTCAGTTTTGGGGATAAAAAAGTGCATATTATACAAGGGTAAATCGGCTATGACAGCTATATGTGATTGTATGCATTTAAGGCTAATGATGAAAATAATGTAACATGTCTTTTGTTTTATATCATTTATATCAAAGAAAGTGCAATTATCTTTTCGTTTTTTCTTATATTAAAATAAAAGGATTGGAAACAATTTTCTCTGTCTTTGACAAGGACTATCGTTTCTGAAAGGTCTATTCATTATTTGTCCCCAGTTGGAATCAAAGTTAAACAGGGAGGAACTTGCCCAGTTTGCAGAATTGCTGCGAAAATGGTACACATCGCAACTGGTGTTGGGAGAATTCTGTAAACAGGTATACCTACTGTATGGTGTGGAGAGGAAGTACTTACTAGGAGGTACGTATAAAGCTAAATCTTGTCCAATATTTATTTTACGGCATGACTTCTCGCACATGTCATTCTTGGCACTAATGAGTTACTGTAAATTATGTTTAAATTTTACTGAGCATAAATTTTAATGAATTTAATGAATTGCTCGTTGATGTTAAAATTGAATGAATTAATAGTGTTTTTCAACTAGCTTTCCTTACTGTATAATGTTTAATGTAGTTGTTTATTACACATTGCCAACAGTGTAACAAGTGGACAATTTAATATGAAAGGATATACAAAGGGCTCATTAAAATTATTTTCTATAAAAATGATGAGGTCATTAATTATTCATGGAACTACTTTTTCCTGGTTATATTTGATGATGCTACAAGTTTTATTACTTGTTCAAGTTCTTTATTAACATCATGATCATTATTTTTTAAAGGCATACAATCACCGACGTTTTGGACTAGTTCATAGCTACAACTATGTGTAGTCAAATCAAATGCATATATTTTCATGTAAAACTTCGTCAGACCACTATTTAGGTCAACTATCTGAGATTGTATGCCTTTAATGCCACTTTCAGTCATTTATTAACCATGCGTGATGATGTATATTAACTTTCTCCATGTTGGAGGCAACCAGAGATGCCATAAAGAGAGGTGTCTATGCCTAATCCAGCAAGGAGAGAGTTAAGGAAGAAATTGGGTTTAACATATATTTCAGAAATGAGCCCATTCATTCCTTCGGCCGACTACAGTCAGTTTAAGAACTTTTTGCTGGAAAAAGGAATTAATGTCCCTGAGAATGGAACCATGTCTAGCTCGAGAAGCACCTCTAGGATATACGCGTAATAAAGAGTTTATTTTATTTAAAGGGACACATACAGAATTAGAGAATAACCCACGAGATACGATTAATTACAATAATATGTCCCGAGTGAAATTAATGTTCACAGTTCCGAGCTTTAGTGAGGAACTTTGAACATTAACTTCACGAGGGACATATTTTCCGTAACCACTCATATCAAGTGGGTTATTCTAATTATTCAATATAATCATTTAATGTAATAAACCATTTAAAACTGCGGATAAACAGCTTTATTGAGAGGGCGAACTAGCAGTAAAAAACGTGTACATTCCACCTAACCATAAGAAACACAAAAAGACATAATCAACACTGTTGATTATGGAATCATTATTACACAGTAGATATCCACCACGTACATTGAATAATCATTGTTATGAAATGTTGCCCAAAATGATATTTTATCAGGACTTTTCCTTTAGGCCATAGTTATTTGAAATAATTTTGGGTTAGGTGTCAAAAATAAAAATAAATATAATTTTATATTTTGACCAGTTGGTCAGGTCCAATATGTAAATAATAATAACTGGAAATTATTAATGGTCGATTGACAGAAAATAAATATAATTGATTGATATAATTGTGAATAATGGTTATTAACACTAGTACAAATAATTGTCAATAACAGTGATTGTTATAAATTCGCATATATTATACAGATTTTTTAGTAACTGATCAAATGTCTCATTGTACTATTAGCCATTTTGTGTCAACCTTTACCTGCCAGTCTTGCAGGTTTTTCTGCAATGTATACACATCTCCTTGTTCATGTTCCAAAAAAACCCTTGAAAATGTGATTTGAAGTTCATATTTTTTTGATGTATTTATTTTTTCTTCATATTAAATTGTCTTTGCTTCAGCAGGAGATCTGTTAGTGAGATGTCGATGACCAGTACAATAAGCAATAGTGAAAGCGATGACGTGGAGCTGATGTTAAACATGGTCACCAACTGTATTGCTAAACTCGATGCTAGCGTCCAGGTTCACACCAACCCAGACAACTACATGAAATGACATGGCAGCTGAACAATGACATACACACACATCACAGATGTCGACATAAACACAGGCGTCAGTCTTGCAAGGGACAACATCTGTGTGGATGTCAATACATGTCATGTCACTTCACATGGCAGAGGTCGACATGAATACATTTTTTAAATGGACAACATTTACAGGGATGTTAATACAAGTTCACATTGGTGATGTCGACATAAACCCAGACATAACTCTTGAAATGGTTCACATTGGTGATGTCGACATAAACCCAGACATAATTCTTGAAATGGACAACATTTACAGGGATGTCGATACAAGTCATGTTAGTTCACATTGGTGATGTCGACATAAATCCAAACATTATTCTTGAAATGAAAAACAATTTGAAATGGACAACATTTACAGGGATGTTAATACAAGAAATTTTAGTTCACATTGGTGATGTCGACAAACCCAGACATAATTCTTGAAATGAACAACATGCATGTCAATGCAAGTCATGTTGATCCATGCTGCTTTAACCATGACTGTTTTACATGCATTACATCTTTGGATGCCTGCAGCAGGTCAGAGGTCATAGGAAGCATTAATTGTGGTTACTTTTAAACAAACACTAACCGGCGCTATGGAAATATATATTTTGATGAAACTTCATTCACTGATTGTGTTGTTCAAAACAATTTTAAAGCTTTGGATTAATTTATTTCAATATTTTTACGTAGCTACAATCTTAATCACTTCTGTGTGAACCCATGAAAAACCTGAGAGGTCAGGGATGGTAAGGTGAGACAACTCTTGATAGAAGTGCTAATGTTTGATATATATTTTCTTTTCTTTGGTACATGTATCTACATGTTTACCTGGCTGGTAGCACTCTCCTCCAACATTGTTACAATTTCTAACATTATTTCTACTCAAATGTGCAACATTTAATATGCAAACACATGTTGTAAAATTATTTTACATGCAAGCAATGTGATAATGTGCCTCTGCAACTTATTGTTTACTGTTGTGCTGAACATTTTACAGCAACTTCTCTTAGTATTGTATGCAATTAGCTCTATTTGAAGTTTATTTACTGAAGAAGTAACAAAAAAGTACAACCCACCATTGTTGTGTTTGACCCACCCAAACCAATGTTAGTGACTTGCCTCTAGGAGTAATTTTTATGTCATCAGTCTCATGTGTAAAGTTATTGACTTTAACACATGCATGTAGGTATTGTGAAATATTTCACATGGAAAATGATTGTTACAATCATCAAATTGAATCACTGGGCGTAGTCTTCTCACCATTGTTCATTGATTTGTTGCGTAACATCGCTCTGAGAATCTATCGCCCATTATGTACTGATCTCGCCATCGTTGAAGATGGGCAAGCGTGATGAATGCCACTCAAACATGTATAATATATTCATGCCTGATAGTATCCTGGTCTGCCTTTCATGAAAGTCAATCCGGTAGGGGCCTAAATTAAGGTTTATGTCGTTTCATGCTATAATAAATGACCCGATTTAGGCCTGGATGACAGTACAACCATTTCATTAACTTCTGTTTTGATATCTGGCCAGTGTTTCACAAAAAGGTTGTTGGAAATGACAGGCTTTCATGTATGCCCAGACTACCATTACGACTCCTTTAACCCTTGCCCCGCTGGATCAGGCACAGCCCTTTAGGGCATCTCCAGTTGCCTTCAGCATGGAGAGGGTTAATGAAACATGTCGATAGTGTTGATTACCGGTAATCCTTCTTCATATGAATATTTGACGCACTTGAAAATTTTAGCCATATGAAAAATTACTAATATTATCTGTTCTACTCATTTGACATTATAATTTTTTATGTTGCAGTTAAATTTATGGAAAATTCATACTTCTTGGCAATAACATTAGTAACAAATTCAAAATAATAATTTGAAATCTGGAGGTATTTGTACATGATTTAATAATCACTCTTACTGCAATATCTTCAGAATGGGACAATAATATCTCATGTTAAAGATGATTTTGTGGATAAATGTCGCTTGTTAAATGAGGTATAATTACTAGTATTTACAAATATGCTGTTTATTGAATGTCCATTGACATAATATTTTCATTTGTGCGACAGGTTTCATAAAATGCATATACATGTATATATTTTAATATATCGTTGCAAAATAAAATGTTATTATTATTATTAAGACAACTTTGTTGTGCATATTTATATGTCTATTCTGTAAAATGATATTAGTTACCAGCGTGATTTCTGGGGTGTACAGGTTCTTACAAACTGAAATTTATTGTATACCGCAAAACCGAATTTATCTAAAATCGTGATAGATCTACATTCTTTTAAGAAAGTGAACTTGAGAATATTCATGCAGAATGTCTTTCTAATGTAAGAGTTGAGTGGTTGCCATGACGTCACAGTAATGAGGTCACAACTGCTGCCAAACCGGGTGTACAAGTTTTTTCAGGACACCTCTCGACCAATTGTCGCATATTTGGGATAACTATTCTGTACATTTCCTGGCAAATCAAAGTGGGTCATCAAAAACAGAGAGAAAAGAACCTATATAAATATATAATTTATTATATGCTGGTTGTTACCATGGTTACAGCATGCAGTACCATGAGGGAAGAAGCCATCCCATGATGCAGACATTTCGAACCTTGCATATCTTTCGAAACTTCTGGAGAAAGCTGTGAAATCCAGACTAATGGATCATCTCAAACAACACTCTCTTTTGGAGAATTTCCAGTCTGCATACAGACCTGCACACAGCACTGAAACGGCCCTAAACCTCTCAGCGGCATTTGACACCATCGATTGTCCGATTACTTGATCGCCTTCATAACAACTACGGTGTATCTGAAACTGTATTGAAATGGTTCTCTTCATAACTAACTGGTAGGACTCAGTGCGTTTCCAACTACAACAGCCTGTCTGCAGATTTCAGTCTTTCTTGTGGTGTACCCCAGGGTTCTGTACTTGGCCATATTCTTTTTACCCTTTGTAGCATGGGTTTCTTTCCCATTGCTTTAACATTATAACCCAATTTCTCTAAATCCCAATACCCAAATATCACGTATCTTTTAACCGTTTTAAGTTGGAAATGACTTCGAAGAAATACCACGAAAACCAATTTGGACAATTTAGCTGCATAATTGTTATTTAACATTACATGATATTAACTCCATCTGCTCCTCGAGACTGGAGTAAACATATAAAACAAAGCATACAAAGCAATGTTTCTGACATTCTGTCGATGTTAGAGAAGATAATTAGAAACTGAATTTACGGTTTGAGAACGGTACATTATGAGCACATATAGAACACTGCGGTTTTCAATGTCTTCACATACCTGAGAATAAGTTATGTCATCTATTTAGAAAGTTCTAAATACATCCTCAACATTTCCATCCATTTAACTGCCGATGAATGAATTCAAGTCGCAGTAGCATGTTTTAAAGTGAGACATGGCTGTGCGACCCTCAAAATATCTCGTGATACACTTGTCCTTCCATTCAATAACTAACTTACACTAAACCACTGGGCTGTCTTATTAAATCTTCTGGACTATCCTATCATCTCTATGCTGATGATACGCAGCTCTTGTCTCTGTTGATCCAGTCGCACAACGCACCACCCTGCTGGATGTTTCATGCTGCAGCCTAAATTAAATCCTGGATGACGAACAACTTAACGACGATAAGACCGAGGCAATTGTCATTGGCCCGAAACAGAGACTTAAACACCTAAACACTGATCACATTGTAGTAGGACAGGCCCGTATTCCTTTTTATTCCACTGTCAAGAACCTAGGTGTCATCCTTGATACACAGTTGAAGATGGACAAACAAGTTAATGCTGTGACACTGAAGTACTATTTCCACCTGAGGAACATCAGTAAAGTCCGTTACCTGCTGACTGAAGAAGCAGCCTCAGCCCTCTTCAGGTCCCTAGTATTCACCTCCTTGGCATATTGTAATAGTTTACTAGGTGGAATTACTCAGGAAAACGTGCAACGGCTCCAGCGAATTCCAATGTCATGTAAAAAGCATGCATCATGTGGCACTGCATGGGCACATGGCAGGGTATTCAGGTTTAATACTCCCACTGAGGAATTTATTCCCATCTTGGCTGTTCAAGTAGGACACACAAGATATAATCAAGCTCACATGAACCAATCAGATAAAAAATGACATAATGGTCAGGGAGGCACAATATATTAAGATAAAAAATGTGTGATCTTGCAAAGATCACTGTAAAGCTAGAAAACTCTTTATCTTATTTTAAACATGCAACATGCTTTCCATAAAAGCTATCTGATGTAACAAAGTGTTTGCTTTCAATGAAATAAATTGTATAAAAGACATGGTACATTCACTCGAACATTTATATTATTATCCACAAATACAGTATCAAAATAGTACTCTAAAATTGAATAAGATCATGAATGAATCATTGGTGATTCAGATACATGGCATAATAGTTCCCACAATGTTGCCAAAATAATAAAGCACACTTCCTTCATTTCTACAATATACAATGAAGACATATATAAACTTTTCTTGTAAACATTAAAGAATGTCCAATTTCTCTGGGTTTTTTTAATGCATGAAAGACTTGTAGTTGAAACATTTACAGATACATTTATAATGTATACAAAAGCACCAACTTTTCATTTAGAAAGAAATGCATACACTATTTATATATTCCATCCCCAGTGTAGTCACTGATAATGATACATTTGATAATCAACTTTGGAGTAGGCATGGCAACAGACAATTGTGATTTCAGTGGAAAATAAGCCCAGTGTCCGAGGGCTGCAAATAAATTAACACCATGATAAATACATCAGTGGATTTCTGCGGATCCAAGAAAAATTGCCATGCCTGTTGGAGGCTGGAACCATGTTCTAGCATTAGTTACTTTATATTTTCAGTTCTCCCCCTTAGAGTGCTTTTATTGATAGGTAATCAAGCAGCGACTATAAACAATGCATTACTCAGTTCACAGTTTGCTCACCAAGCAATTTAATTGCATCAAACCGGATATTTGTCAATTCAGGCTTTAGCTGTAATGGCTTTGAACAGTCTTCTCACACACTGACAAATTGATGTTGCCTCTTCCTGAAAAATAATTAATAGAAAGATTAATAGCAATATTATGATAATGAAAACATTAGACAACATAAATAGAGTATGAGTGGTCATGTATCACTGAATTTATTAAACTGATATTATGCGAGGCTCTGTTCTGTATATATCACCAACACAATTCATTCAATTTGTCCTTGTGAGGGATTTATGTACATAACCGTAACCTGCGATTCTATAACAATTAATAATACCTCTGTCTGACATTGGAAGATGTAACACTGAAAGGACTGGTTAGCAATCTTTCCCACTTGTCCGATCTTCACAGCAATGTTCTGCTTGTTGAAGCCGTCATTGTAGTGGATAAGCTGTGCTATCGTGTGCAGTGGGTGACGTTGAAGCACTTCCTACAAAACATAATTCATAATTTCAAAATTTTAGAAATTCGTCCAAATTAACATCCACATATCTGAGCATCAGTTTTAGATTTTTATTTGAATGGGATCGTTATGTTAAAACTATTAATAAATTATTACCCTATTGTTTAAACCATATGTTGATATTGAAAACTTATCCAAATTATTGTCCAAATATCTGAGCATCTGTTTCAGATTTGATTTTGTTGGTCGGTTTGATTTGAATAAAACTATTTATTATATTACTACCCAAACCAATCAAGTAGAATAATATTTGTTTAAACTATATGTTGTAAATTAAAACATCCATATTATTGTCCAAATATCTGAGCGTCAGTTTGGATATGATTTACTACCAACACCAAGCAAGTAGAATAATATTTAGTTACCATAAGTTGACAATGAAAATTTACACTGATAAACTAATCATTTTCTATGAAAATATATAATATAATCCAAAATAATGCTTACTGACCCTTTGGTTTTCATCCATTACTTTGATTCCATGCATGGAAACAATAATGGCTACTTTGTCTTCGTCTGTCACCACTAGTGGAAGTTTTCCTTCAATCTGTGGCAGATACCAGTACACACATAATTACCCAAATAATTTGAACTCTCTAAAAGTTCGAACACCTAAATTAATTGCTGAAAAAGCAATTTCAGACCCTAACAATATGAACATGACGATTTTTTTTCAGATCATAATTTTCTAATTAAAACAATAATTTTTCTCTCAAAATTATAAAAAAAATACATATATTTTAAAAATTGATTGTCCCTAATTTTACAAAAACTGATAATTTTCAATTTTCGCATTTTTCTAATAATTTGAATGACAAATTTAATTATTTTCTCCTGCTCTTATTAATAGGGTAATCATGGTATGTTACTATTAATCATGCAGCTGGTCAGTTAATGGCAGGAGGATGGTATAAAATGCACGATTGTAGGACATTACGACCACGGACATTTCACGAACTGAGGTCGAAACAAAATGTCCGTCACAAATTCAACAGGATCAGACAAAAGTCCTCTCCTTATTTACAATAAGGTACAATACATTGGGTTCTAAAAAAAAAGATAAAAAATAAAATACATTATTATTTACGAGTGGTTATATACAGAAATAAATAAATATGAATACATGTATGTACAATAGCAAACCATGGTCATACTTCTACTTTACAAATCGTTCAGTTTTTCTAATATATTCTTGAACAGAAATAAATATAGCTTCATTTTGTGTAAATTGTAAAATATCGCTACCAAAAAGAATAGTATTTAAATCAGGTATATGAACATGAGTATATATAGACATGATTACGATGTTTAAAGGTTATCTCCGCTTTTCGTTAGTACACTTAGCCAGTCATCTCAATGTGCATTATTCTCTTGTTCAGTCTACTGACGGGGGACATTTTCCCAGATTTCTAAACTTAGCTTCAGACATTCCCATATCCAACAATGCCATGCCCACCACACATGTGCACCCGGTCCCAATACTACATCCTCTTTTCCTCCCAGTCTCTCCAGTCATTCAGCGAGCAGGGTAGGTAGGGAGGGCCTCCATGGATGACTGGCTAAGGATACTAACGAAAAGAGGAGAACAAAAATCTTCTTCATTTCTTTTCGTAAACTTAGACAGTCATCTCAATGTGCAGACTTCGACAGCAGGAGGCGGGATGACATCGTAGTCCTTGTGGGTGTTTGTTGTTAGGACAGGCCTCTAGACTGTGTGCTATGGGCATAGGATCAACGAGGCTAGGAATGCTAAAGCTAAGTCAGCACTGGTGATGATCGAAGAGTCAGCTATACAGGATAAAGCTCATTCGCAATGTTAGTGAAAATAAGACTGCACATGCTATATCCGTTTGTCCAATCCAGCCTTGGGACTGCTCCGACTGTCTCCTCGAGTGGTTGGGCTGCATTGGTCTGCGCCGGGATCGTGGGGCGTTGATGACTGCACCGCAATCAGTCGTCCAGAACGGGCCTTCATGATCTCTGCTACTGGGATGTGGTGCACGGTCCCGGTAGCCGCCAAAGCCCGTGGCGCATTAATACAATCAAACAGACATTTTCAATGTGGGTCTTCCGATTGTCGACTCGTTTTCATGTTGAGCATTTTCTTGATAAATATGATCGGGAAGGAACAGTTATTTAAACAACATGAAGGCAGGTAGGCGGCCCATATGTGTATGCGAGGTATCACCGCTAGGTAATGGTTGAGTATAATTTTAGTGCAAATGAAGGTAAAATACAAAGAAAAATTGCGGTGAATGTTACATTATGTGTTTACATGATGATTTATTGATATTTAAAGGTCCTGCACTTGACTTAGCAAGAGTATGATACTCAGCTGATAGTAGACTCTTAAAACACATCTTGTTGCCAAGACTGACGAGGAAAAGAGGATGTAGTATTGGGACCGGGTGCGCATGTGCGGTGGGCATGGGATTGTGGGATACGGGAATGTCTGAATCTAAGTTTATAAATCTGGGATTTCCCCCATCAGTAGACTCTCTGAACGAGAGAATAATGCACATTGCACACTGGCTAAGTTTACGAAAAGAAAAGACATATTTATGCAAGCATTTTTTTGAAATAGCAAATCAGTGTGTGTGTGTGTGTGTGTGTGTGTGTTATATTCACCCCTCCTCATCCAATCAGCAACAGACTCACCTGTGCGTCCTCCACCTGATCGATGAGTTCGGCCTCTGTGTCACGCTTCATGCCGCTGGCGACGTGGATGTCTTGCACCATGCCCAGATAGTACAGTGTAAAGTACACTTGTTGCTTCAAGATCATGTCCACTGTCTCCTTGGGGTCCTTGCCCCCAGTCAGGTTCTCACTGCTTGATCCACTCTAAAAATACATAAGGATTATAACCATAACTTGTGTAACTGAATAATTGTGACTCAAGACAACAGGGAAAGGGTTAAATAAATAGCAAATATGTTAAATACTGCATGTCAATTGATAAATATCTATATCGACACTTGTGAACTTGCAAGAACATATGACACTACATAGATCAAATATGGTTTTGTCTTATGTTACACCTCAGATAAATTATTCCAAATTAACGCAATACAAGTTGGCCTTCAGTATGATAGTCAGACTTTAGTTCAATA
The DNA here is from genome assembly GCA_032361225.1 of Lepetodrilus schrolli. Classification (NCBI taxonomy): domain Eukaryota; kingdom Metazoa; phylum Mollusca; class Gastropoda; order Lepetellida; family Lepetodrilidae; genus Lepetodrilus; species Lepetodrilus schrolli. Next base: position 14,736 of record JAUTBT010026209.1, read on the forward strand.
TGATCGGAAGCGAACGTTATATGTAGGTCTAGTCAAATCAGGTTCTGTCTCCTGTTCCAAACAATAACATATCAACACTTAGATCAGATGTAACGGCATGTACATGTATAGTATGTTCGAAGTATATCAAGGCATCTTATTTTACCACGAAATATACTTGCTAAAACTGGGGTGAAAACAATGTGCTAAAAAATATGGTGGGGGCAAAAACGACACGGGAAAAAAATTGGTTGGGGTGAAACGGTCATGGGTTGGGGGTGTAATGTACAGGGGGAAATACATTTTTTCTATTAATCATAACTATGATCATTGATACTATAAATGATAGTCAATTGTTATAGTAAAAGAATTAGCATTAATTGATGGCATCTTCCAGACAAATACTCGATCACTGACATATTATAAGGTGGCACTAGGTGGCCATAAGCTTAAATTTGTACCAAATGTATGAACTATTGATCAGCGTTGAGGAATATAGTGCTATTGTTCTTCCATTGTTCTTGAAGAGTACCTGTAGATGTTTGGAAGTTCTTCGTTGTTAAAATAACATAAAGCTAAATTTATATGTATATAAAATGCTACTCTACTGGTACTTTAATTAGTACTGTCCCTTAGCTGCTTAATTAATATTGTTGAGTATAAATATACAGGATGTGGTAGCTCACCACGTTTCCATTTTCCGACCCTCTGCCACCTGGCACTTGAGATCGTTTTTTCTTAAACATTGTTATCTTCTCTTTACATTGTATTCATCTGAATTTATTGTCATAGTACAGTGTTTCTTTCTCTTAAAGATCTAAATCACTATCATGTTGAAGACCGTACGCCTTTAGATATTCGGAACATAGTATTATCCTAACAGCTTCCCACTGAGTAAACCATTGTTGTTTATTATGCGAGTATATTGCATGCTATATTGCATTGCGTACGACGTTATACTTATTATGCCAGTACATATAATTTTTTTCATATATTTTTATATAAATATCTATTTAATGATCAAAGATATTAATCATATTCGTTAATTTAATTATATATATGCGTACAAGTAAAATAAGTGACGTTACGATCCCTTTTGCGCGCCATGTAAAGAAACTACTTCCGGTTTATCAAAAGTTGGCCAATCTAATATTTTGCATTAACAAAATCAAATCAAATAAACAATAAATAAACAATGGGATGTGAGGATGAAGTGCTTAGGGTTGGGAAAAAGCTGGAGAAAATGATATCCAGTAATACGTCCGTAAGTATCCGTGCGTGCGTTCAGTGTTGACCGCGAGTCCGTATCGGCGATTGTGGATCGGTAGCCCCAGGTCGACCAAAACTACTTTCGCTCGGATGCTCCCCTCCCTTTGAATATTATGGCGATTGGTAAATTAAACGTTATTTTCACAATCAATTGTAATGTTGATATCCTTTCTTAATTTAATTCCATTGTATTTGTGAAGTTTGCATGATTTTGGTTTGGTGAAATCTTCAGATTTAGTGCACGAAAACTGAGAACATATAGTCAATGTTTATTGTTTTATAGAACTCGTTATTCGTGTTCGAGATTTAGTTGTCATAAACTCTAAGATAAGTAAGATATTATTATATTTATATTTATAAATAGTGTGTAAATCAGTGAACTATAGCTCTTGGTTTACAAAGATGTTGTATATTTTTTTCAGATCTATTGTTTGTATCTTATTTCTTTTTTTAAATTTGAAAACCTGAAATTCCTACTAGTCTATCTCATAGTATTTGCAGATATTTACACACAAAAAACAATTCTGATAACAATCTGGGGCCTCTTTTTATTTCAAATAACTTTAATTTGTTAATGAATTGTAACTGAATCCTAATTCACTTTATTCCACTCTTCAGGATCACGTTACAGCTCTGGACTTGCTGAAGACCCTCCGGGATCTGCCAATGACTCTGAATGTCCTACAGGTAAAATTGAGTGATGAATACCTATAACACTACAAGGCTTTGTATACTAGTATTGTTTTGTTCTAAAATCCTTGCCCAGGCCTATATTAGAAAGTAGTATGTCTGGCCCCAAGATTATGAAACCTTTTTGAGCAGTGTTGAGTACAATTTCATGCGCAACTCGAAAGTGGTGTTCATAATTCCTCATCTTGAGTATGAAATTGTAGTCAAATTAATAAGTTTCGTAATCTTAGTGCCTGGGGTGCGTTCAATGGAGAGTACATACAATACACTACAATACAATACTTTTCTCTACATTTAGTAGTTCGCTAAACGGGTTAGTAGGAAAATAGCAGGAAATCGGTTTGCGCATGCGTCCAGTCTATTCGCTTCATGCTTTGGGTTTTCATACAAAACAAAACGCTATGCAGTCCAAACCCGTATTGAAATGTATGCATACGTATGCATACATATTGCTCACTGAACGGCTCGCATATTAATACATAGAATACATATGCATATGTTGAACGCACCCCTGGTGTATTGTTTTTAAATTATCAAGTTATGCTCCTCTTATATAAATTGTAAAAGATAAAATGAGAGGCATGCAAAATGTTTTATCTGTATACATGATTATTAATGGTCATCACCTATGGGTGAAATATTCCCACTGCGACGTAAAGCATTAGAGAATTATTTATTATATATAATATTAGCAGATAATGTTTGAATGCTCTTATTGCAGAAAACTCGCATTGGGATGACTGTAAACAATTTCAGAAAGAGCACATCAAGTGATGAAGTTATTTCCTTGGCAAAAACCTTGATCAAGAATTGGAAAAAACTACTTCCAGGTTTGTTCAGTTGCCAGATTGAAGTATTATCTTGCCACTGATTTGTATTGAAATACTGTTAAGGGTCTCTGAACCCATCAACTTTTTTTTCAGTGGAGAACATTAATTCTGAATTAAAATTGCTTATGATTGATAACATAGAAATGCCAACTACCCCGATTTGTCCTGTTACTCCGATTTTCATTAAAAACTGATTTTTAGCTGATAATAAGTCCACATATTTTTACAGGTGTTAAGTCTGTTTAGATACATGTATTCCTTCAAGGCACAGTCTGTAAACAGTGAAATATCTCTGAAAATTATAAAGAAACTAATCGGTACCTGTTGCCAGAGATCGTCTCTAACAGCGGAAGTGTCAACACAATTAATGCTCTGTGAAATAAAGTCCTGTCTACTGGTGTATCTCCATAAAAGTACCTTTGATTTAATTTATTTAATTTTTAATATTTTAAATAGACCTCAATCTATATTTTAAAAAATACGATGGATTGTGAGCGGGTAATTTTAGAATATGGGCTTAGGTATTTTAATCTATAAATTATCTTGATAATGTATGTTTCTTCACTCATTTTTCTTTTCGACTGTTGACACACTGTCAATGGTGCCTGAGTAAAGTATTCTTCTAATAAAATTGAAAAATCAGAAAGAGAGCACAATTATTAAATGAATGAATATCCATGCACGGCCAATTTTGTGTCTGCGCAGGGACTTCATTGGTCATTAAGATAGTCGAAGAGTATGAAATTATTTTTCTACTTTCTAGTTACTAGTACTATTTGGCAGGTCAAAGTACTATTTGGCCACACAAAAGTAATCAGGTCAGTTAATTAATAAATATTAATTATTTTTCTTATGGTATCAAATGGACATTGAAGTAACAGCAAAGACCGTAGCTAATCAGAAGGGCAAGGGGAGAAGTTTCGCCATCGCTCATAGATTATAAAGTAGTTTATTAGGTCTCTGACCAAGTTCTGATATTTACATATTTGGTTGATTGCAAGACACTCCAGTAAACGTAGAATAGTCTACTATATATGTTTCAGTTAAGAAATGACTGTAGTTACGGTTTTTAACTGAAGTATGAATGATTTGAAGGTCTTGATGATACTTATGTTCTTATGAGCTACAGAGCCTTTACTATCTAAATATTCAAGTATAAATTGCAGGAAATAGATTCTAAGCACACATGCCCATCTATAGTGGGCGTGGGAAGATTGAGTTAACTGACCAATGAAAATCGTTCTAGGTATTATGTAACGCATGGGATAATAGAGAGGTTTCGCAAACGTACCGTTCCGGTCACCATTACCGTTAGCTTATTGGTATCAGTAATGGTAATAGTTGTTCATGAAATTTTTTTCGCAAATTTTCAAATCTAGTAGTATTACTGATAGTAGGCAAAGTTAGGAAATATTATTTTGTTTCTTGGTTCAATATATCTATCAACAAAATAATATTGGCTGCATGAAGAAAAATAAATAAACAAACAACCAATGCATGGCTAGTGCATGCAATACATTCGTACACTTGGATGGTTATCTAGATCTAGATGAAAATTAAATAAAATGTTGTCACAGTACTAATGCATGTGATAATGACTTTGATGGTACTAAATCGAACAACACACGAAGCAACAGGACGCGAGAAGATAGTAAAGAAATACACGAAGAATCCCAAGGTGGCGCAATCTGCCGTAGATCTATGTACAGTTTGGCAGGTCGCTTTGACCAACAATTAAACCAGTTTATCTTTACGCTAGAAACCAACTAAAGCCGTGAGCATTAACTACAGTATATATACTACAATATAAAAACAAATATGTGTGGAAAACCGAGTAGAAATACCTTCAAATAATTAGTTAACAGTAATTGACTTACATGTAGCAGGCTAGATCGCCGTCAAAAACGTGAAACTACACGTCGGACGAGTCTCTGAAGTCACATACTGCACACAAACTGATTACGTAACCATATCAGTAATGGTAACCGTGGTGTTGCGAAACCTCTCTACTATGATTATTTATGTCGTAACTTATCTTTCATGTACGGTGGATTAAAAACAATAATATCCAAATTTCGAATTAGGAGGCATACTAACGAAAACTAAACTTACAAAATGACTGTTTATCCAAATGTAGTTGTGAAAAAACCAACTCGTTGCACTTGATAATGGGGACATATTCAAAATGTAGGCCTACTACTACTACTACCTAAATACTACTTACTACTCAAATTGTTTAGGATATCGTATCTCTGAGCACCAAATTTTCAAATATTTTCCCCCACATTTGGACCGCAAAAGAAAAAAGGTTAG
>JAUTBT010026220.1:0-18673 GCA_032361225.1 Lepetodrilus schrolli
AAATGTATGCATACATATGCATACGTATTGCTCACTGAACGGCTCGCGTATTAATACATAGAATACATATGCATATGCATATGTATTCTCTATTGAACGCACCCCAGTACTCTCCATGTCCACATCAAGTTTAAACATTTAATGGAAATAGTTCTGAGGTTGGTCAGTGCAAAAATGTAGCTTACAATGATTCCAGTGCTATAATCACTGAAACTGAATTATCTGATGTATGCAATTGAACAATTAATTATTTTAAAAATATATATATTTTATATTACGAAATCTCATGATTCAATGTAAAATATCGGTATTGAACCCATTTTATAATCTTTAACAGGTTATATTCAGAATCTAAATTACCTCCCCTTGGTAAGCGGATAGAGTCCAAAATTACCTCCCTTTGGTAACCAGGAACGCCTCGCACCGGTCAACGTGGGAATTGTTGCGGGGATCTTCTTGATGATCTTTTAAGGCTTTGCGTTTGAAGTTCCGATTATGACAGCGATGCATTTGATTGCATTGGAATAGAATATAGCCGATTTAATGTATTCCTTTGTACAGCGAGATCCAGAGAGTTCTGTTTACGCAAATGTTGCCAAATTCCTGAAGAGCCGAGATGGCACTTGGAAGAAAGCTGGCCGCGAATCAAGTCACTTCCATCTCATGTTGGGGGACAGGAATAAACTCCCTTGGTATAAACTTGGTAAATACATACATTTCTACAGCTATGCCTAGTTTTATGATTTTTTAAATTATATCTCTGAGAAAAAAAAGAAGAAAAAAAGATTTACACTAAAATTAGGAGTAATTTCCTTCACGTGAATCGGAAATGTACAATGTATTTTAAATTCCTATACATAAAATATGTTCGTAGGGCAATAATGACAAATTATGTAAAACACCATATTTCATTTATAGGAATTATAAAATATATCTTTTATACACATTCATTTAATGTTTTTTATGCCATGAAGTTAAACATGTCCATAGGTCAAGTTCCTGGATTGACTCAACTCGTTAACTACTATCGTGGTTCTGAAATAATCTGTCGTAAATCACCTATGGTCAGGTAATATCATCAAATGGTCATTGTAAAATTGTAATATCAAATTTAATCGTGTGACTTATTATTCACAAATTTATTATGATATTCATACACAACATATGTATATAGATTAAATATCAACACACAATCGTCCATATGAAACACACATATTAAACTCTTTGTCATAGTGACATAACAAAGGTAAAGCATTTTATGTGATTTGTTTGTTTAATTTGTTGATTAGAGCTGCTTTAGCGAATTTATAGCAGGAGGAAACCTACGACACCTGTAATACTAAATACATATTGCAGTATATTTTCCTTGAGTATCAGCTGGTACTGATGAACCAAGGTAGATAACTGCACTGTCACAGTACAGATTTCATCAGAAAGGTAACTTCCTCGAATAATGATGCTTGGTCCGCTGGGTGGCTTTGAACTCGGGACCACTGGCTCAGAAGTCTGACAATCCACCACTGTGCTACCGTCCACCCCACATTGATGTGAAAAGAAATATAAGTGCAATCTTAATTTTTAATTCAGGACGATGAAAGACTATTGTGAGAAGAAAAAGTTGCGCTTGTTTGACTGGCTGCCTGCATCATTTGTCATTAACCCTCCATGTGACGTTGTGAAGAAATTTGAGGAAGAGACAGTCGTACTGGCACGAAGAACACGGACAGATGAACGCAAACTTTTGAAGACATTTTCAGAAAACTATCCAGACATTAATTGGATTGCCAAAAGATCTTGTGGCTCAAAGGGTGAAAGCTTTCCTGAAAATTATTACATATACCTGATTCCACTGACATTAATATTTAAGATTAATGGAACGCATGCACGCACACACGCGCACACACGCGCACACACACACACACACACACACACACACACACACACACACACACATATTTTCTCAATCTTTGCTTACTGTTTTCGTCTTCAATGTTTACAGGAGAGGGTATTAAGATATCACGGGATGTGGCAAGTCTACTTGAGATGGTAGATTTCCAGACTCAGTCATACGTTATACAACAGTACATTGATAAGCCTCTGCTTCTCAAAGGGAGTCGCAAGTTTGACATCAGGTGAGATGCTTCAGGGTTCTACCCGTCCACAAACACACATCACTTTTTAAATTAAATAAATAAATTGGTTAATTTATGATAATTTGTTTACAGGTGCTGGGTTTTGCTGGATGCAAAATACAACATCTACCTATTCAGAGAAGGCGTGTTACGAACATCATCTGAACAATATACCCCAGAGGACATAGATCATGTGACCTCACATCTGACCAATCATTCTCTTCAGAAGGATCTGAGTGAAAACTTTGGAAAATACGAAGTTGGAAATGAAATGTTTTACGCAGAATTTGAGAGGTTTGTATTTCATATGTCAATAAAATAAAAAACTGTGAATCTTTTATTTGTTGTTCAGTGGTGTATTGTGATTGACAAATAATATTATCATTACATCCCATTAAGTATTGTCACATATGGGCGAAAGAGAACTGCTGTGACGTAAAACAATAATTCACACACACACACATTTTTTAAATACAAAAAAATAAATATATTCTGTTTTATAAATCACATGTAATGGTTGCGTAAGATATGGTACCTTCTGTTTTTGCAGCTACCTCAATGAAGAGTTTGGTGTTTCCTTGGAATCAAAGTTATTGTGCCAAATACGGACCATTGTGAAAATCTGCCTTAATATTGTACAAAGTGTGAGGGCATTGTCTTCTATTGAATAGCTAAGATATATATTTCTCTTAGTTTTGATTCCCCATAAATTAATATACTGCAAATATGTATTAACACTTTAAGCAACTATGTTTGTCATGGTGGATGGAGTATTGCGCTCGACATAATCTTTATGAAATCCATCTGGATTTAACCACAGGCACTTTGAGCGGGCCATTATTTTCTTTTAATATATTCGTTTTTAAAAATTATAATAATGAGATTTTAAAAAAATATTTTTTTAAGGGGTGTTAGATATGTCTAGATCTAATATTTAAAAAAAATTTATTAAAAAATTATAAATTAAAACAAGGAACCATCGATGACATACAATATTGTATATTGTCGATGGGTCCCTTGTTTTAAATTTATTTATTTATTTATATATTTAAAAAAAAAAATTAAATCTAGACATATCTAACACCCCATAAAAATATTTTTAAAAATCTCATTATTATTAAAAAAAAAATTAAACAAATTTATTAAAAGAAAATAATGGCCCGCTTCAGGTGCCAGTGATTTAACTTATATAATATCTGGTCGTTAAATGAATAGATTTGATAACTTAGACCTATTTTTTTATTTCTTTTATTGTTGATTGTCTTGGCATGTAAAAGATCTTGCTTGATTCAGTGTCAACAGCTTGCACTTTACAGACACAATGTAATCACTCTATCAAGTCATACATGAGCATTTTGTATAGATACAGTTGCTTGTCAAAGGCATTTTGTGGCATTTTTTTAGACTTTTTAACTTTAAAAAAAAAATTGGTACTTTTTAAAAATCATTTTATATGAAGTGGGTGGGTCTCTATGACCTTCACATAATGACCGACAAGTGCTACTGTCAATATATGGAAATACACACTAAATCGTAATGTGTCGTAAACTAAATGTATTCATTTTGTAGTCCTTCTCCACAGAGTTTGAGTACAACTGGACTGGACTACAGGTGTTTTCAGCTCTTTGGGTTTGACTTCCTGGTGGATGAAGACATGAAAGTATGGCTGCTAGAAGTCAACGGAGCACCAGCTTGCGCGGAGTAAGTGTATGTGCAGCCAGCGACGTTGTCAAACTTCACGGCTGTATTCGATTTGGACACGAGTTTCGACTCGAGGCGGTAAATTCAAATTAAAAAAACAAGAACACAACACTCGAGTCACAACATGCGAACATACTCCCCGATTCAGCGGGGTCAAGAAGAGTTGTGAAGTCATGTGCCTAAATTCTTTCTGATTGGTCAGTCATGCCGTCGATGCATGAGTTTCGTTCTCGGTTGTTTTATTTTTTTTTTAAAACACATTTTTGGTGCAAATGCGCATGTGCATGTAGCAATCGACTCGACTCTCCAAATCAAAGGAAGCCCATGCTCTGTGCATTCACAAATTTCTCATTCTTTGCAGTCCATGTTCATGCATTTACAGAGCCATTATTATATAGACTAATGCTGTGTTCACACGAGGGCTTTAAACTATCTTCAAACCGTCTTGAGGCCTTAAAACGAATAAACAGTTCACACGGACATCACTTTAAACCGGTGTCAAACCAGTTTAACGAAGCCTGTTCCTAAAGCGACGTGAAACCGGCTTAACAAAAATGATGACGTTACGAGGGGCGGGGCACTGTTACATCATTGAAATATCTGCCGTGTGAACTGACAATTTTTAATCCATATTAGCAAAGCCAGTTTCCGTAGACCATCTCATGGAGACCTGTTTCAAACTGGCATCATTGTGAACATAGCATAAGTGTCCTTCATATCACAAGGAAACAAGCAGATATGGAGCGAAGTTGTCAGTCATCGATAACAATGCAGTATTTTAGACATTTCTGAAATTCACATGCTAATACATTGTAAAACCACACGTTTCCTTCCACAGTGAGTATAAAACAACAAACCATTTTCCACAATTCCTTAGTTAAAGACACAATCATGGTTTGTTGACATAGTTCATGGTCAAACATATTTTACCTGAAAGTATATACATTTGATTTTTCTACACAAGTAGATTGGGCAACAAGCTATATTTTCCACATGTCCTACTGGTTTTCAATATTTTCATATATATATATTTTTAATTTTAATTTTAAATATCCACGTAATAAAATCGCGAGACAAAAAATAAATGAATAAAAATTAATGTGAACATATTGAAAACCAGTAAAATATGCAGAAAATGTAGATTGTTGCCCAATATACTTCTGTAGACAAAGATGTACATACTTTCAGGTAAAATACATTTGACCATGAAATATGTCAACAAACTGTGATTGTATGTGTTTAACACTAAACAAGTTTATTTTATGATTTGAGTTATCGCTACTTGTTTCAGCTCAAATGGCCATATTGGACTACTTTCTTTGAAAAGTGATAATCTGTGTCTCTGTAGGGTGATGGACAGCTCGATCGCACTCTGTATTCAAACTGTACACACAATGGTTTATATGTTGTAGGAAACTGCTACCTGTTCTCATTCCATCGTTAGTGCAGACGGCCATTGATCCAATTTTCCCACCTTGCGAATCCGTCCAATATGGAGAAAATCTCTTCGACCTGCTATAGCGGTGGCCATTTTGGAAACATACACATGGAGATGCAATTGGAACACTGTCGCATGATCATCAGATACCATACACGGTACACTCGGATCCATTAGAAATGTTTCCATGTCCATGAGATACCCCAACATCTATACACAAGCTTACAGTTAACCAAATTGCCACCAAATTGCCGCCATCTTGAAATTTATGATTCTATGCCATAAATCAGCTTTCTTTTTGATTATATATTATATACTCAACAAAATTAATTAAGGGTTGGCAGGCTTTTTGTGGTGAATCTGGTGCCATATTTCTTCCAATTCATCTGCAAGTTCCTGAAGAGTATATGGAGGCTGTGGATATTTGGAAATTCTTCGTTGTTAAAATAATATACAGCTAAATTTATATACCAAGAATATTGTTACTGGCCCTAAATTAATTTTGTTGAGTATATGTATGATAATTTGATCTACAACACTGGAAATGATTACTGTACATTCATTTTGTTAAAAGTTGACAATATATTTCACATTCAAGACCAACTGCCCATTTTCGTAATGTGGTCTCTGGTGCTAATGTTTTAAACATGATGCAAGGATGTTCAATATGGTGATGGTTCTTTTTCAAAGCTTTCCATAATTGTAGTGGGCTAAAGAACTGGAATTAATTGAGCTATTTGGGTATTTTAACGTTGCTCCAGAAATCGTTCACCCATTTCCTGGAGAAAATATGTATTTTATTTATCATGGAAGTACAATTATTTCATTAAGTTATTGTTATAATAGACGTTGGAAAGACTCATCTATTTTGTTTTTCTGGCCTAGAACAAATGTGTGCAAGAATTTGTCCATGCTACTCCGTTTTGTTCACCTTTTATCATTATTATAAGCGTTATGTATACTGTATTACACGTATGTGCAATAGCAAGTAATCTTTCATAAATTAATATTTTTATCATTGTTTGTACATATTATGAATATTCCGACTGACTGAAAGCTGCACAGTTAACTGTATGGGTTCGACATTTCATGCTGAATAATTGCAGGCATGGCAACAAAGAATTTAAAACAAGCCCAAGGTCTGGTTGATACAGGGCGCAAGCCACAAGCTCCATATACTCTTCAGGAACTTGAAAATAAAGATCTGCAAAAAAGGATTACCATGCCTGGAATTGTAATTGTCATAATAGTGCATCTGATAAACATAAACCTATTTGAATGTTATAAATAAATTACTTTTCTATTATCATCTCTTGCGATTCTGTCGTGTAATTGGTAACGAATAATAATATTGCTGGATGAATACGTCACATATGGGTGAAATATTCCCAAAGCGACGTAAATGAAATCGATCAAAACGGTGCTGTATGAATTTGGAGTTGAAGATCTCCCGAGTTCGAAACTGTCACAGAAACTTGGCATTGGTGTTTGGGGATGCTACTTTTCTGATGTGGTTACAATATACGGTAGCATCATCAGTGCTGTTTCCATCCTAGGTTAGTTAGTACAAGCCGGTGCTCACAGATCAACTGTAACTCTCCCCGCGGGATTTTGATTGATTTGTTGTTTTACGTCGCTGCAGGAATATTTCACCCTTAGGGACAAGCGCTGCCCTTTAGGGCATCTGTGGTTGCTTCCGGGATGGAGAGGGTTATAGCAGCTATAAACAAATAAAACAATTGTAAGGACTGATATAGCAATGAAAGTATTCCCAACATTTCTGTAAGAAGACAAACGTGACATCAGCGACACTTTCAACAATTTTATTTACAAAGTAGGAGATCAGTGCCCAATCATTTACATGGCATTATATACATTCTATACATGAAAATGGACAATTTAAAATGTAACAAATCTGCCTTAACAATAACAACTCAAATATTCATTCTGCACAATCCTCAACCATTCAATTTCTGTAGCATGATATCAGTTGCATTAAATGAAGCACTTTTGATTAGAATCCAACAATTAATTAACAATTAAATGGTGTGATATCAAATCTCAGAAATACTAAGGTAATAAAATGTATGTTTCTATATTGCTATCGTAGCCAGCACAGACTATTAAGTACAGATAGTTTTGACATTATTTATGTGAAAATGCCTGTGTAGTGTGGCTAGTAATACACATGGCAAATATTCACATTGTAACATCGTACAAACGAACAACACAGCATTCTCAATGTTTCAAGTTCAAAACATTCTTCAATATTAAAATAACGAGCATTGCAATTTGCTAAAATATATCTAAAATTACAGAATCATGTTTTTTAAATTAGTATAAATTTTTTCTTTCTTCTTCTTCTCGTTTGAATTGCTATGAAAATTGACAACATGAAAATCAAGTTTCATAATCTACTGATGCAGCAGTTTAAGGGGAAGTCACTCTTGCTTGCAACCATGAATGTTTTACTGTTAAGCCTGACAAAAAATTTTTAATTAACAAACCAACTATTTGTCAAACACCTAACTTGCAAATGGGCAGTGAGGCATCTCATCTAATGAGATACAATTATTTACATGTCAAATTCACCATGCCCACCAATACTTGATACATCAAGAATGAGAAAATAAATATGATTTTCTGTTTAATAGTCCATTTGGCAATAGCTATACAGTACCATAAAAGACATAAACATTCACAGGTATGAACATTGGAATTTTCATGAAGCAATTTAAAATATTTTTTTTTGCTTTACCTTGCTGCTAATATTCAATCAAAATTCTGACAAATATAGTCCAGCCTTTCATTCTTCTTATGTCTAGTGGAATTGTCAACAATGTTAAAGAATATATCATGAAGTATACTACCGTCAGAAAATAAGGGAACACATAATTATATTACATTGTTTTTTTCGTTCAAAGAGAAGCAACTGATAAGTACCACCATTGCACAACCCAAAGAGACAGGTGCAAGCACATACAAGCCTAGTATTGCCCATGCATTTTCTCGCAAGTATTGTATATTTTATTACAATGACTTGTCTCATTTTTTAGATATGCCATTTTACGTGTCCGCATTTGAAAGTAATATATCAATATGATCTCTCCCTTAAATTCTGACAGTAGTATAGTTGCCAGATCACACAGCTTTACATACAAATAACTTGGCGGGAGAGGTAGAAATACAAATACACCAATACTTGAGGAATTGCAATATACAGGTAGCATAGCCAGTTTTCAAAATATTTCTTCAGCCACAATGCAAAATACTTGACAAAACATCAAACAAATCGCAGCACTTCCGACACATATTTTCACCCACATATAAATTAATTAAAATTGTGGTAGGACACTCCTGTGTCACCATAAAAAAAAGTTGTATCACTTTCTTCTTCAGTCTTTCATAATGCTTCCACATTCACTTTTCTTTCTTTCAATAAAAATGACTGTCTTGTCCATGAACCATCTATCTTGGGGGGTACGCTGAGTTTTTGTCATACTTCTGGTCGGAACCGTTTTCATTTTACGAACGCTGCAGGTGGGATCTTGCCTTCGCTCTGTAACAAGATTGTACATAGCATGCTTGAATATGTGGCAAATACTGCTTTTGTAAATGACATCTTCATAATTTTTTATTTTATTTATTTATTTTTTTAATTGGAGTGTAGAACCACTTTCAATATTCTTTCACTTATATCATTACATGCCAGTTTAAGGCAGCCCATAACAATGAATGTTGCAGTAAACCTGCGAGCACTGGATGGTACTGACAGACCAAGCATTACTACAGACAGACGGCGCATCCTATCAATATGGCATCAGAATGGTAACTTTCACAGATATTGATGCCAAGCTCCCGGGAGGGATTTGAACCTGGTCCAAACATTCTACCATTGTGCTACCACCCACCCTCTTCATCCTAACTGATGCAATATGTTTATATTGGTTAATTCTGTCAAAATGAATGATTCTTCAATATTTCAGCCATTTTTTTTTTAGCTATCAATGGCGAAAACCCTAATTATTTTCAATATATATTGTTGAGCATTAATAGTAACCATCTCTATTACTTTTTTGACCATTAAAGATCCGATACATTGCTGTGTCACATACCATAAGCTAATGCATTTAGGCCCTGGGCATAATTATGGAAAATGTCACTTTTGAAAAAGAACACTTTTACTCTTAAATAGGCCCAGGGCTTCAATTCAGAACTACTCTTTATATATATGCCATGCACTCATCAACATGATTATGGCGTAAGCAACGTAACTCCATTTAGCACATGCGTAGAATAATGATAAATCCGAATTTAAGCTCATGGGCCTAAAAAAATAGCGATTTTTAAAAATAAAATTGGGGTTTAGAGCCGCTTTCAAGATTATTTCACTTAATATGGGAACTCTCAGTAATAATTTTGTATCTGTTGACTACCTACATTAAGACCTGTGAAGATGCTTGCAGCTTTGTCATAATTCCAGCCATTCTCTTCCAGACACCTGAAATATTCACACAACGTCACTAGAATCACATCTTATTTACACAACTTAGGGGGTGAAAATGACCCTCAAAACAATAACACTAGCCCGCTAGCCTGGTCCATTTCTCCAAATGCTAACAGTATCCAAGTGATAGTAGAAATTCATGTTTTTTGTAAGCATTTGTTATTTGTATCACTATTCGGGCTAGTATGTTTTATTGCTGAACATTGGATCTTATACTCAATACTATTGTCATTTATTAAAACTTTCTATAACCCATTAACCCTCTCCTGGGTAAAACACATGCACTGCCCTTTATGGCATCTCTGGTTGCCTTCAGCATGGAAAGAGTTAATCTATCATTTGCTTGAAGAGTGGGCTTGAATATGTTAATAGCCTAAAGTCACTGTAAGGAGTATTCCATTCAGATTATATTCAAAATCATATTCTCTGTCAACGCTGTAGGCTCCCAGAGATGCCATACAGAGCAATGTCTGCCATTGCTCCTGGCTGGTATCTAATGTGTGCAAATACGGAAAAGTCCACTACTCACTTCCCAGACCAGTCCATGTTCATTCCCGACTGCAGGGAGAACTTCTG
The DNA here is from genome assembly GCA_032361225.1 of Lepetodrilus schrolli. Lineage (NCBI taxonomy): Eukaryota > Metazoa > Mollusca > Gastropoda > Lepetellida > Lepetodrilidae > Lepetodrilus > Lepetodrilus schrolli. The sequence goes on from JAUTBT010026220.1 coordinate 10,355, forward strand.
GATCATCGTCTGATGGTCGGAAGTCCTGGAGGACGATGGAAGCATTGGAGGAGACCCAGTCACAGGACTAGATGATGGAGTAGGACCAGAACTCTTAAAGGCACTCTGCAGCAGAAGGAATGTTACATTATAAAAACCACCTTTTTTTTGAAGATACATTTTCAGGGAAGGGTTGATAATTCATGAATGAGGCACACAAAATACACACATCAACTTTCAAATTGAAAAATAATAATACAAAATAAAATAATAAACATGTATAGTGAGGATGGGATGGGAGAGAATGATCTGGGGTTTTTCATGGTCCAATTATATTTTCATGAGTTTAAGAAAAACAAACCTGAATCTGTTCTGTTGTTGCATTACTGATTGTGAGCAGATCGTTTGTAATCACCATGCTGAAAAAAAATATTAATAACAACAATAATGCATCAGTCAAACTTTCTACAACATGTTGCTTATTATTTAATTATAAATTGGACATTATTATCTTTGGGGAATCAGGGTTCATAAATATTTTCAAGATTATTTCACTCGTATCATATCAATTTACTATAGTGAATCATTGTTTTACGTCATAGCGAGAATCTTTCACCCATACGTGACAACAATTTACAAGAAGAAACTGGTGCTATCGAGTGTTTCAGTAAATCTGCAAGCACCAGAGAACACTGATGCCCAGTCGTGTTCGAACCCGTGACCTTTGGCTCTGAATTGCGACGATCTACTACTGCACTACAACTCTATTAAGTTGCAATATTAGTTGCAATATTCTATCCTGGACAAATATTTCAATGGCTTCCTCACCCACTGCCAGCTGGAACTGTGTAGAAGACTCGGTTGAAGGCTCGAATAGGAGGCTTGTCAGCCTTGCTCTCTGCTGCAGTAACAACGAGGATCATCACAGCATACATACTCAACAAAATAATTTAACGTGCGTCAGATATAATACAAATAATAATCTGTACCTATATCATGCTAGAATCCATGCACACGGTGTGCGCTCAAAGCGCTACACTATTTATGGTGAAGCTTTCTATAAAACTTCGGAACTCGGCTTGAGGAATCTGGTGACATTCTTCTTTCAATGCATCATAGCCAGTCATCATAATTGTTACGTTTGACGTCATGTCATAATTGGTGAAATGGGGGAACTGTCCAAACAAATCATCAAAAAGGCTGGATACTTACTTTCTTTGAAGATCCCCGAGATGCCAAAACTGAGCATGATGTTCTGAAATCGGAACGCCATTATGAACAACAAAATATTTTCATTGCGGATGCATCGATTTCACACAAAAGCAGTATTCGAAATTTGATGTAGAAATAAATTCAGAATTTATTTGAATTAGACGTCTTCCTAAAGTCCGAAGTGAGAGGGTGATTTATTGCTCAATGCTCACACACCCATATGCGATGAAGAAAGTCTAAAATAAAAGTGTATCCAAATATTCAAGTCTATTCATCTTTCTCTCATAGTGACCCGATTGTGGTATGTCAAAATATATTTCCTTTTGTTAGGCTTTGTTTGTTTCAAAAGTTTTGCTCATTATGACAAGAAAATATGTAACCCCTGTAGCACCGAGTGTTGCAGTAGATCTACAAGCAGCAGCTGGTACTGACGAACCAAGAAAGATTACTGCAAAAATTGCCCCTATCACGGCTGCAAAGAAAAGACAACTCTGCCGGACGATCTCAATGAGTACTTACACTGGCATGACTGATATCGACGATGAAAGAGTTTGGGTCGTGGGTGGTCTTGGGAAGCGAGCACAGCTGTGACACTGTCGCCAATTTCCCTTGTTTGAGCAGCTTCTCACGACGGCCTGAAATTAAACAGTCAGTTATGAACATGAAAAGCCAATTATGAAATTGAAAATATGTCAGTTGTAAAATGACAGTCGATTATAACAATAACTACTAGGTCCGACGAGACATCATTCATGATTATTCTTTTTACGAAATGTTTGATATTTTTTTGGTGCATTAGGTTTTAGAGCCACTCTCATCATTATTTCACTCTTTGTTTGTCAGTATACGGCAGAAGGAAACCTGCAACATCTGTAGGGCTTAATGTTACAGCAAACCGGCTGGTTTTCACAAACCAATGACAATAACTCTATTGTCAGAGCAAAAGGTGCAGCCAATCATGACAGACACCATAATCATACCTGGATCTTTACACTTGATAAGATTCCTGCTTTCAGATATGTAGTCATTCAGGGATGTTTGTCTGGAAAAAAACCAAATCGCCATAATTATTTTTTTATATGTACAGACATAATAATACTAATAATCTGTGTATTTATATTGCACCAAAACTATCATTAAAAGCTTGCTCATATACTGTAAAAGACTTATATTTCGCGCACGCAAATTTCGCGCAAATGATATAATTGACATATTCGCGGCAATTAAATTACACGCATTTGCCTATAGTTTGGCATGAAATGTATTGACATCCCTATTTGGTAAATCTTTTTTTTTAAATGTTGCACCAATAATAGAACAAAATCTGTTTATATCAAGACACTATCACTAAATATTTTTAGTAAGTATTAGTTTATGCAGAGCGGCAACATCTGAACAGGCAACTACAAATTGAGCACGGCGAGCTTGCCTAAACATCTTTCGTTGAAACGCTTTCAATTCGCTTGCTAAACCGTTTTCATTACAACGGTTTGAAACCGCTTTAAGGGTCGTCTCTGTGAACTGTCTGAACTGTAATAACCCTTTAAAACGGTTTCAAGTAGGTTGAAAGCTCTCGTGTGAACACAGCTATAGCATTACACAAGTGTTATGTCCATACACAGGACACGTTACAACTCTTGTAGTGCTACGATAGTGCTACCATAGTGCTACCATAGTGCTACAATAGTGCTAGTAAGCAACACCAGGTTTTCTCATGCAAGTGAAGAGTGGTTGTCCTTACCTATATTCATTGACCGCATTGTACGAAGCCGTAAGAGAGAATAATGCCTGAGAAATAGAGCAGAACAACATAGTTAATGTGAAACAAATAAGGACAAAAACCTATGACAATACTGAAATTCGCTAGATCGCAATTGTTTTACCCATAGGAATCCTTCACCCATATGCATCAACAAATATTTAATTACTATAGCCGCAATGCATAGATTGGTTGATTTGGGGTTTAAAGCCACTTTCAAGAATTTTTCACTCACATCGTGGCTTGTATGCATATGTGCTGCTTGTACTAGTCTGGATTTCCACCAGTTCTTATAGTGCTAGCTCACTTGGAGGTATATCATGCCGCAGATAGAACATGAATACCCCACTTATACCGACTCCAGCCGACCAGTCCTTGCTTTACCCCTTTAATGCTGAGCGCCAAGCAGGGGAACAACAAGTACCATCTTTTAACTTGGTATGACGCGACCCAGGATCGAATACATCATGGAGCCGGCTTTACAAGACTAGTAATCTTAAGACTACGAGTCACAGATGTAAAAGTCTCAAAGACTGTACCAGCTGTCATAACACAAGTGGTCACATTATGTGGCCTGCATACAACAAAGACGTCTTTACTACGTCCAGAATCGATTCCAGATTCTACCCTGGTCAGCTAAAACAAAAAGCCAAGATAAAAACAATATAAGCAAAATTTATTCAGTAAATATAAAATGGTGATGTATATATCAAATACCACATGATTTGAAACAACGGTTTGCTTTGCTCCAGAGAAAAATGCATCAAATCAGATAAGCAATTTGGTCCAACGTCAATGTTTTCAATCAATGTGTATGTTCCCCAAACCATTCAACAAGGGTTTAAAATAAACTCTAATGTTTATCATCAGATGCAGCACTTGTATAGCATCCTTTCTCACCTAACTAACACGATCATTTGGAATGTTATTTCTAACAACTTGTAGCATAACAAGATGATTGGAGGCAAAGAGAGAACAAAAAACAAATTTATCAGGGAAACTGTCTGGAAATAAGACTATTGTAATCCTTGTCAACGAAGTTGGTGGCATTTCTTTGTTCCTAATATCCTTAGTGATTTTAAAAAAGATTTCTGGAAAAACTGCCACTTCCCATTCTTTAAAAATAATTGAGAGAAAAAAAAATGTCTTCAACATCTGTGATACAAGGACTAGAAAATAACAGATAATGGTGTTCTTTTATCAACTAAAAAGATCTGTGGCTTAATTGGAAGCTGTTGGACAGACAATTTTCGACACTAAAGACATACAAGAGCATGGGTTTTGATAATCCTCTACAATCAGCTGGGGTTTTATGACATTTACATCAGAAATCAGCAACCTGCTTAAGGTGGGAGGTGAACCTGCAACAGCATATTGTTACGGCAACACCCACAAGACACAGCTGGTTCAGACAAACCAAGAATGATGACTACGCATCAGTGTTCGAATTAAAGGAGGTCTTGTTGGGTCACACTAGGAATCTTTCACCCATACATGACCACTGCATATTTATGTAGAAATCAAGAATATTGCATTAGGTTTCTTTTCAGAAAGAACATTGGAAAAATGATATTAATGACCTACACATGACATCATGATATGACTTTTAGACATGATTCAGACATAAACATGCAAATAATACACGACCACAATTTAGCGATTCTCATCTTGTAATGATAGCACATATCGGCTACATGTACAAAAGGCTTGGTGTGGAGACCTGAAGAAATAGCTTTTCATTACAGAAACATGATTCCTTAGACCTGTTGACCAATCGCTGAGAATTGTGCTTCATGATACAGACTTGCATATAATAGGACAGATCTGTACAGCTATAAACTGAATATACGAGACAATAAAGATATCGGTCTATACACAAAGGCCAAGAATGATCTCCAAATTTTACTGTACTGTTGTTGGTAAAATCGTCCAAAATAATTTTATCTTCGGCGTCAATAGTCTTGAGCCTCGGGATCGAGAGACCAAGTTCTACATTCATCTCGATTAAAATAAATCGAGTGGCGAGATGAACACAAATATGCAAAGAGCCCAACGATGGAACCAAACTGGCAAGACTGTACAATACGAACGAGGGCCTCTGTCGCCGCCATCAGGGAGCACCAGCAAACTTCCAATGAATGACGATATACTGATATGATGCACAGTGCACTGGTCGACGTCATGCCAGTTCAGTTCCGCCGACAGGTGACGACAGACGAGAGTAAATGGGAGACATATCGTAGTTTTGATTGACGTATGATATAGGAAATGCACTATGCTTAGGCTATCTACATGTAAAATAATATTGGTAATACATAGAGAATTATATATGATGTAAATATGATGTCCATTGAATCTCCTTTAACGGATTAAGGACATTGGTACTCCTTGGTCCCCCTATTTGTCCTCAATGGACTGGTCCAACTTATTGTTTCGGGCTCCAATCAATATTACAAGATGGGAAGGGTCAGCCGAGTTAACGTTGCACCATCAGTTCATTCATCATTTTCTTTCTTTCCATATTTCAAAATCCTTGTGAATTCTACATAGTCAAAGTGGCCCTTCTTGATTGGTGCATCTCGAAACATTTCATCAACCTAAAAGGTAAAAATTTCACATTGATTTATAGGTATACAAATCTACAATATATATGATAGGTGAACAAATGAAAAAATATATGGATCCAACTAATAATAAAACTACTTGTTTATGATAAACCCGACGTTAGAAATTATCGAGGTATTCAAGGTTAATTAGTTAGCCTCTAAATAATTCAAGCCACGTAATTTTCTTTATGCTGTCAGGTTCGAAAACAAACTATCATGCATGAGAGCCTCGTGTGCATCAGTATAAATATCCATTTGGACATGAGCAGTTGTCAACATTGTAATAACGTATATGTACAACTAATCATCATATATTTCAATAAGGAAATAATAGCGATAGTAAATTTATATGCAAGAACAAAGACGATTCCAGGTAAAAACTTAAATGAAGGGTAACAAAGCCACCTGTAAGACACTTGTAAGTCCATTCATCCAGTGTCTAAATAGGGAAAGAAAGGGGGCATGTCAATTAGTGTCACGTTGTATCTCACACACACGCATTGATCTATAAACAAAGGTCTTAAACTATTTACGAATGAAGTACGCAGTATGTTGATACTAGCTTAATTTCTTACAACTATGTGTTTATTTAGAACTAAGTGTACATGTATGGATAGCAATTATCACATGGTTGTAACTTGTATGGATACTCGCAATGGAGTTACGCTGTCCCCAGCACGCGATGATCAGGAGATAGATATATAATAACCACTGCCGTTAGACTATATCAACCAAATATTTTATTTAAATGCTAGAAAGCCATCCTCGAAAATAGCAATCCTCGAAACCACTATAGTCCTTTAACCTCTAAATTTGCCAACCTCGAAAATGTCCTGGTATACTCGTATCTGAGAGATGATGGAGTGGTTTAAAACATGTTAACTGTCATACTCATGATACTCTGAAAACAAGTTCATTGTCATTTAAGTTTTAATTTCTTGTATATTTTCTTGCAGTTTGAGTCATATCAACTCGAAAAATCAACCAAAAATGTCAAAGAAGCAGCCAAACATTTGGAGGACATGTAAGTGTTAAATAAGGCGGGTGGTAGCGCAGTGGTAGAACAGTTGGACTTCGGAGTCAAGGTTCCAGGTTCAAATCCCGCCCCGGGGACCCGGCATCAATGTTCGCGAAAGTTACCTTTCTGACACGATATTGATAGGATGTGCCATCTGTACCATGACAATGCAGTCATCCTTGGTCTGTCAGGTTTACTGCAACATTCAGCACGATGGGTGTTGTGGGTTTCCTCCTGCCCTAAACTGACAAGCTGTGATACAAGTGAAAGAAACTTGAAATCTTCTCTAAACCCCAATTTAAAAAAAAGAAAAGAAAAAAGGAACGACCCACTTTAACAATATTTATGCATTTGGGGGATGTTTTCCTATGTGAATATGTTCATGTAAAAAAACAGTATTAGAAAACGTACTTTGTTTGTAGTTCGGCAAATGGACTATAAAAGGGCTCTCAACGTGTTGACAATGTACGAGGAGGAGAACGTACAGACCCGGCATCGGACACTTCGTTACATGGCCAAAGTGCTACAAGGTCAAAATCTGGAGGTTCCCTTTGATGTGCCGCAGCCCATGGTCTTCACCGAGGTATATTGTGTGTGTGTGTGTGTATAAATGTGAATGTGTGTGCATGTGTTCATGTGCAATAAGTGTAAATATGGTGAGAAAAAATATAATTGTCAAATCTTATAACATTTCTATTTATAGATTTTCTATTTTAAATTAAGTTTTATTACACGGTATATATATATTTTAAAACATGTTTTAATTATGAGTCCGTGTTTAATGGTCCTAATATTTTCACTGACATTGTTAATTACCCACAATGATCGTATATAATTATATTGCAGGCAAAAACTAAAATGTCTGGTCAGGAGAGTGAACTTTTCGAGAATATTTCCGACAGAAACTGGAATGATGTCAATGAAAACCTCGGAAGGTCTGTGCAGCATGTTGAGTAGTCAAGTTTAAATTCCACTTGGTGTCATCCATCGTGTTTAACCACCGGTGTACTCTACCACTCTGCCATAGCATACACTGTGGGTCATTAGGCCTCTGTATTTTTTGGGAGGCGTGTCTGTGTATATCCATTTTATTTGGTTCCGTGACAACATGGGCAGAATGGTTATTACTCTGTAACAACATCCAAACATGCACTCTTTGGAAGCAACTGTCCTAGACGCCTATTGTTGTGACTGACAAGTAGGTGGAGCTTATACATGTTAGGACGCATGAGTGCCGACTATGAGTGCCGACTGCCACGCTTTGATCTCGCTTTGCCACAAAAATCAGGGCTTTGATGGCAAGGGATTGGTATGAGTAAGCGAGTTGGATCACGTGGCCTAGGCAAGATGACCGATACAGTGCCAGCTTGCGGTGTACTGAATAGCAGAGAGTAGTATAATAATATCCCATGTGTTACACATGATCAATAGCTTCTTGTTCTTGATGGCAGAGATCGTCACGTATGGGAGAAAGATTCCCGCTGTGACGCAAAACAATAATTCACTCGCTTGTTGAGAGAGAACAGTTCCCAATACTAGTTGTAGTAGCTGCTCAGTTGTCTCCCTTAGTTGATGTCTCTGATAGCAATGGGATGTGAACTAATCTAATGCACTTATCTCATTTAGCTTGGACATTGAAACTATTGGGAAAGTTTTGAACAGCCTTCAACAGAGAAGCAAATCTGCTGGTAAGTAAGTGTGGATTTGTGAATTATCGGGGGGGGAGGGGGGGGTGTTGGGGGGGG
>JAUTBT010026231.1:0-19813 GCA_032361225.1 Lepetodrilus schrolli
AGAGAGAGAGAGAGAGAGAGAGAGAGAGAGATGTGGAGGGGGATGATCATGTTGCGTTATTACACCATATTTTTATAATGAATCTCATATAATCATTATGTACAGTTATCAACAAGTGCTAGGACAGTATGGCGCTAACAGGTGGCACCTATATGCACTTGTGGAATGATCAATGGCATAAATATATTGCCCACACTACCATCAACTGTCTGGTCAATGTCAGTGAGCTTCTCACAACTATCAAGACAGTTGCTTCATTGCATGATTAGATTACTAAGGTTCTTATAGAGAGACGAGAACCAGAGTATTACAAGTAGAACTATAAATAAACATGTTGGTGTACAATGCTACCAATTGTTATTGCTATATTCAGACGATTAATTACATAACGTAGTAGACTATTCATATATTATAACAATTGCTGTTTGTGCAAGCTTCGAAACTTAAGTACATACATTTATATAGACAGCTTACTTCCTTAAGACATGGTGAAGTCAATAATATGGCAAGAATAGACAGATACATGTGTTGTCTATGTATGTGCTGTGTTTGACCAGGGTCCCGTCTCACAACAATTGTTGTTGCTACAGTAAACATTTAGGGACCCACAACAAGTGTAAGTCCATTCCATGAAACACTTGTATCTTTACAATACTTGATAAATTGTGTTCGCCTTAAAACTATTGTAGCGAAAAAAGTGTTTCGTGCAAATAGATTTACACTTGTAATGGGTCCCAAAGATTTGATTTACAATCAAGTGTAGCTACAAGTGTTTTGAGCAACGGGACCCAGGGTTCACCTGTACGTAACAGCATCACCCTAGGCCTTAGGTGACATTTACTTCAACCATACCAGTGCTGTAGTCTATGGTTAAGGTTGAACTCAAGGTTATTTGTATGTCTGCTACTTATTCCACATATTAGTATCCCATAAATTGTCGATATTTTTAGCTGAAAACATAATCACAAAATATAACGGACATATGAAGTTTCTAAATGCAAGTTTTTGTACTTTGTACTCATATTTAGTCTAAGAATATAATATAAATATCTGCTTGTATATCGTTAAGGACATTCCGATATATCGACATTAATGCGACGTCACATCTACGAAATGCCTTAAAACTATAATATAACATTTCATTGTATTATTACATAAATCAAGTACTTTTATTATGAGAGTTAAACCCTAGAAGTTGATGTAATTATACAGGAAGCAAATTATAGTACACACAATATTGTAGTAAAAACATTGTATTCTTCACACAGCCGTGTCTCCAGTTCCATGTCAGCTGAGAGCTAGCCTGTCGTCATCCTTCAAGGAAGTTGTTCGCCGTATAGTCTGGCTGTAGAAGCTGCTACGTCGTCGTTGTCGGAGCACTAGCTTCAAGAAGTGAAACCGGAACTGTCTGGCGGCTATGAAGTACAGGTAGAAGTTGACTGCGTGGTTGGAGTCTGCGAGTATGGACGTGATGACGTCGAATATCTTCATCCGGGCACTGTCCACTGCATTAAGTGAACGATTCCCCACAATGACCAGCATGACAACACAGCGCGGTATAGTGAGGATCACGAATACAATCGTCACACTTACGAGCATTACCGTTATATGAGTGTCGTTGTTCATCTGTGCTGGCCGTTTTTCCTTCGATGAATTGTATCGTTCGAATGTCAATCGACGTCGTAGTTTTGATGACTGTTGGATACGGACTACGATGAGGACGTTAAATAGTATGAGCACTGCGCATGGAATGAAAGCGTACACCGAAGAACTGATCCAAAACCAGTATTCAGCTGTGAAGTGCGTGTATTCATGGACGTAGGCACAGCCATACTTGGCGCTGCCCACAGTCCAGAAGAGATGCAGGTGAAGCGAGCTGAGGACAATGAAAACAAATGTGGTGAGGAAGATAGCTCTCTTTAACGTCCAGATGCTGCCTACTTTTAGTGGAAGACTGACTGCTAAATACCTCTCTGTTGCCATAAGAACAAGAACCCAGTTGGAAAACGCAGCGGTAGTAAGCCCGAAATAATTCATGAATCTACACCCAGGTGAAGAGAATACATCGGGTTCGTATTTTAACTCCATATACGCCGTCTTCAGAATCAGACACGCATTGTCGATGGCTGCCAGAGCAGCTACGTAGAAGGTAGAAGATCTCCATTTCGATAGTTTCATTATAGTGACGATACTTCCTAGGTTTCCAGGGAAACCAATCGCTAGAATGACCCACATGTAATACCGCTCAATGTTCTCCACCACAGACAGATGGTAAGCGTGGTAAGGTGTTGACGTCATCAGAGTGGCGTGGGATGATATGTTTGCTACATCATATGCTGGGTGTGATGTCACATCCATTGTTGTTAGTTTTTCTTCACAGCATCACGGTCTGGATTTCCTTTGTTAAAGAATAGGTGACATCACCTGAAACAGTAACATTACAGTGAAAGACGATTTTGAAAAAACCCACCATATAAATAAATTATATTAATACATTGTGATATATCCTCATGTTCAGAACAGACAGAGGAACACTTTGATGTAAGCCCACAGCAGTCTACTCACTAAAATAAGTCAGAGAAACACTTTGATTTAAAGCCCACAGAAGTAATTCAATAAAATAAGTCAGACAAACACTTTGATGTAAAGCCCACAGCAGTCTACTCACTAAAATAAGTCAGAGGAACACTTTGATGTAAGCCCACAGTAGTCTACTCACTAAAATAAGTCAGAGAAACACGTTGATTTAAAGCCCAAAGAAGTCATTCACTAAAATAAGTCAGACAAACACTTTGATGTAAAGCCCACAGCAGTCTACTCACTAAAATAAGTCAGAGAAACACTTTGATGTAAGCCCACAGCAGTCTACTCACTAAAATAAGTCAGAGAAACACTTTGATTTAAAGCCCACAGCAGTCTACTCACTAAAATAAGTCGGAGAAACACTTTGATGTAAGCCCACAGCAGTCTACTCACTAAAATAAGTCAGAGAAACACTTTGATGTAAGCCCACAGCAGTCTACTTACTAAAATAAGTCAGAGAAACACTTTGATGTAAATCCCACAGCAGTCTACTCACTAAAATATGTCAGAGAAACACTTTGATGTAAAGCCCACAGCAGTCTACTCAGTAAAATAAGTCAGAGAAACAATTTTATGTAAGCCAACAGCAGTTTACATATTAAAATCAGTCAGATATTCAATTTGGAATACCAACTTTCTAAAATACATAGCTGCCAAATATTGGACCAGTCAGCTCATGTGGTTCAAACATGAAGAAAACATAAACTATAATAGCCATGCGGAGGGGCTAAATTGTTGATTGACAGGTGAAGGAGCAAGATATCGAAGCTTTCACCTGCCACTGAACAACCCGGTCCCTTCTGCGGTCTATAATTATGAGTAGACAACTATTTAATGTGATGGTTCCAACTGAAACCAAATAATAGCGTGTAGCGATAAGTCATGAACTCCAACTTTCCAAGATTTGTTTTCGCAAAAGATAAACACTCGCTGGCCGTGAGGACATCTTGCAGAAAACATTCACACTAGCACAGGGTATTTATTACTTACTGTCAGTAATTCACAAAATGGCAGAAACATGTTTTTTTGTCGACCGCGCGACTGGATCTTTTCAAGTCAATATTTCTGATACATTTATGTGCTCTGCTAATTTTTCAGTTAATAATACATATTTACAAACGGTATTTCTATTTACTTCTCTTATTGCATAAACTGTACGTAATGGAATTCAGTTGACAGCATGACCAATTTAGCATTGTGGAAAATAGTGGAGATATAATATATAACCGCTCGGCAACAATGCAGCGTGTGTATGTAAGTATTAGTGTGTGTGTGTGTGAGAGAGAGAGAGAGAGAGAGAGAGAGAGAGAGAATTGTATGCAAAAGAATAGTTTGAAATACTCAATGTAGTTCTAGCCTCACCATGTATTTCTACGAGGAACATAATACTTCTGATTCACTACTGAATGCACAGGCCGTATACAGTTCTGTCAACATTTCTTCTTTGCCATACTATAACCATCATGCTGTATACTTGCATCATACAACACAAGTAGTCAACAAAGGAAATTGTTTATTACTGCTAGAGAGAACACAAACGACTTTAAGGTAAGATCCATCAGTCGTAGATGTCAACCCTTTCATAAAGCTCTCTTATCCACGTGCAAATAATTTCGCATTGAAACTGTTTTCACGTGAAAGTTTCTCGAGTAAGAACGATTTCAAACCAGCTTGAGAGACATTCACACGAATGTATGTTCTCAAATCGGTTTAAATCAAATCAAATTCCCCAATTCGAATTGAGGAATTCGATTTGAAAGTGGTGTCAGTGTGAACACAGGTATTTAGTGTCATCGACATTGCGGAGTCCTCTTTCATGGCTACTGTAGATCTGTATACTGAGCCATGCTGTAGGTTGTGTTCAACAGTAATATATAGTACATCCTAGTCTACACATGCCGACACCGTAATGCCCATATTTACATGCGTGTATTGCAATGAGCTAGGCAACTCCGGCATATGTTATAGTCAGATATACAGGTTAGAGCTAGAGTTACTATACCATCGTCCAAAAGAAACTATACCAAAATTTCACGGACTGCAGAGTAAAAACTTAAACAAGTATCGTTGTAATCAAGTATATTGTAGAAATCATTGTATTGACATACAGTGTACACAGTGTACAAACAAAAACACATCATTAATGTAATAATGTTTTATGCCACATTCACATATATACACATGAGGTACAGAATGAACATTTTCAGAATGTTGATATCAGAAAGTCGACGCATCACATCTCGATAGACAGTCAGAACGTCTTTAGTCGGGTCAGTAACGTGTATGTTCGCCCCGTGCACCAACGCATGTTACTGCACGTCGTCGCATTGATGACGTCAGACGCCGGATGACATTGGCTGGAATGAGTTGCCATTCTTCACGGACAGCGTTTTCCAGATCTTGACAGGTGACTGGTGGTACCGATCTCCTCCTGATTTGCCTGTCCAAATGACCCCACAGATGTCCCACAGGGTCCGTGTCGGGAGAACATGCCGGCCAAGGTAAAACATTGATGTTTTGGTTGTTCAGAAAGTTCTGAGTCAATCTTTCGGTATGGGGCCGGGCATTATCGTGTTGGAATATTATTCCTTATGGTTGCTGATAAATGGAAGCACTGGTCTCAAAACATCATCCACATATCTTTGCGCATTGAGGTTACCATTGAGGTTACCATTGAGGTTACCATCTACCAGCCTCGTTTTCATGTCGTTGCAAATTCCTCCCCATAATTTATCAGCATATTATTTAGAATGGTTGCATTTAGTTATTATTTAACTTTTAAAATTGAATAAATATTGTCTCGTACGCAAGACCGAATATAAAAACATAGTATAAAATTGTATTATAATTATCCTTTCATATATTTACGGCATGCCTGCCATCTGACATTACTGCAGTTGGTTTATTGCTTAAGGAGTTACTTCCACCAAGAATAAAGTGACACATGTTCATTTTTTAATAATATTACTTAGCATTGTATAACTTGTGTGTGATGTATACATTGCCTATACATAAATCATATGGACATATTAGTCCCACTGCATATACCTAATGTATGTTAAATTACATATATTAGAGTGAAAAGATTTGTATATTAATTATGTTGTCAAGTGTTTGTGTCCGTGTGCATTCATTAATTAACTATTGTTATCTATTGATTAATATGTATGCACTTCATTAACTAAGTATTTAACTTTAAAATTGACTAATTATTGTCTCGTACACATGACCGAATATAAAAACATAGTATCAAATTGTATTATAATTATTCAATCCAAAGGCACAAAATAATTATTAAATTGTTTTATTTAATATTATTTGATGTAATAATAATATTTGATATAGCATAATAATATACTAATATAATAAATATAGATAGTAAAAATCACTCGATAACTAATATATCGAAAACTAATATATCACCCATCCGTCTACTCTTGTTAGTAGTAGACTATTATTTAACTATCAAAATAGTATATGATAATGTATTATATCAAATAATATTATTACATCAAGTACTATCAAATAAGAATTTTTATAATAGGTTTTACAATCAAGTAGGAAGTCCCTGTGATTCAATCCTATTATTCATCTAAATTTATCTGTCGTCTTCGCCAAAGTACTATATGATCACCTTTTCCATTGAGCTATGCCATACATTAGGAAGTTAGACCTGGTAGCTTGGCGGCATAAAGATATGTACCGCTTTGCCAATGCTCTGCATAAAACGAGGCTTATTTGTGCTCGTGCATACCGACTTAACTGAGTAATGCTCCGCATAGGAATTTCTGCTGTGCATAAGGGTTTATGACTTATTCATGCATACGGCCCCTGGAGACAGTTTGACGACTCACCCGATATCACGGATATGAAGCGGTTGCGGAGGTGAATAACACGTAAATAACGGTCTTCGTTATCAGTTGTTACACGTGGTCTCCCACTCCTAGGCATGTCTGAAGTCTCTCCAGTTTGTCTCAATCGCTCCATTGTATTGCAACCAAACGTTCTGGCAATATGGGCAAGAGTAGCTCCCAAATGAGCCATTCCAACTGCGCGCGCGCGCTCTCTCTATTGTGGACAATCTTGGCATATGTTTATGTTATTTCAGTAACTGCGTATATATCGATTGACTCTGATTGAAATGCATATCCGTTTTGCACGTGCTTTTTGCTTGGCACGAAAAAAAGTAGTTTTCAATAAAAAACGATTTTCACGAGATTAATGTAATTTACGTTGACAGCATCTTAGAATACAATTGTCTGTGAGTGGGTTATACTTTTAGTAGTCATGTCACCTTTATGATACCATACACTTATTATTTGCATCAATTTTAACTTGATATAGTTTCTTTTGGACGTGAGTATATATACTCACCTTCAAGCAATACATAGTCTTTGGTTAACTGTAACACACCTAGACTATGAGATGGTTATGGTCTCCTTATAGTCCCGGACCTTGAGAGTGTCTCTACGAGCCACGACTGTCCACATATAGCTGCATGAATTTAAAGCCATAATGTCCGCAATGGCACGTATTGTCTGTCATCGAGAGCAATCAATGCCATCATGCAATGGCTTTCTCACACTCCGTAGTGTTTATAGGTGATCTGACTGAACTACTGCCATAATTATCACAGGAGTCATTAATTATGAGTTAACTAGATGTCACATAAACTATTCAGTTGTATTTAACCTAAATATTATTTGCATTATGTTAAAAAAGGTTTTATTTGTTACCAATGAATGCATGCGCTACATAGTAGCATTATATAGCTTGATACGTGCCACGTTTTCCTGAGAAAACAAAAAGACCTAGGACTGTGTTTTTCAGCATTGTGGCAGATAGGTTTATCTAAATTGCGCAATCCTCTTTCATAGCTACCTTCAGATTATTTGTCTTTCGTAAATAAATTAAGTGGATTTGTTTTCATATTGCGAACCATGTTATCTGTGGATACTATTTTGGTTTAAGTAATGATTGATCGGTGGGATTTGCAATGATGCCTAAATATCGTTATAAATATTATTTTGAAAATACGTATTACCCAATATACCAGAAGTACGTTAAACAAAACACTTTAAGTATTCATCTCTCAACTCTTTCACTCCACTTAATATACTCGAATATCGAGTCGTGTTAATTAGAGGTGATACTAGTAATCATTATTGGCAAGGGTATTTGAAATTAATATTTAAATCAAGTGTGGCACTGGCTGTATTTTGATATACAGGGGGGATTATAAATATATGTTCACCTATTTCAAATAAAGCAGGCCATCGCCATACATATTGCAGTGATCACTAATGAAACATGAATGCTTCAATACTCGTCCTACAACTGTAAAATACCCGCCCACAAACCCCCTGCGTGTATTTGCCCTTATTATCTTGTGCAAACTGACCAGCTTACTATGTCTGTATGAATGGTATTTTCACCCTAATATGACGATTCACAATATATTATTACCATTCATTTTCATGTGCAATCAAAATGAAAATCTATTGCTATCGCTAGATGGTCTATTTCTGTACGCCAAATCCGCTGCGGGGGTTGTAATGTTTATATCGTCCACCCAGGACCAGTTGAGCTTCGATTATAATCTGCAATGTCTTGCACAAAGGTTTCGCTGTGATGACATTTGGGAGCCTGTTCTCAGCTTGTATTGCTATATGGAATTATCCCTATTGCTGAGTACTAATTAGGGACACGCTATGAGAAACCCCTGAGGGCCAGTGCATAGGTTATACAGAGGATAGCCGTACACATGCTGCAGATGGTTACGCCAGGGATCTCGATATGTACGATACATGATAGAAATATGTATCTACTCCATCTTAGTTGTATAGTCAGGACATATGTTATACACACTTATTGTGTTCTTAGTTAACCTAATTTGAAAACTGTAGTTCATAATAGTTGAATTATTCAAATTGGAAGCGTATGGTAATACTAGTATATTATTTCGAGCAATTGACATACTTTATATCATATGTAACATGTTAAACTATCACTTATCCAACAAACTTACCTGAATATTATTTACAATTGAACGAACCAAGAGCCACTATTGAACGAGCCACTTGAATATTTGTGACCGACATGGTATAGCTCGTCGAACTCCAGATCTAAAGACATCGACTTGGAACCCTACACTGGAACCAATGTTCACATCCGGTACCTTTCCGACATGATCATACCTAGCTGGTACTCTCACAGTGCAGTTATCGTCCTTGGTTCGTCCATATCATCTGGTGCTTGTAGGGTTATTGCAACATGTGTAGCTCCATAATATTAGTACCACAGCCTAACAATAAGTGAGATAAATAACAAGAAATGAGATAAACAATGTTGGAAACTCAAAGCGAAAGAAGATAAGATAAGTTATATTAGGAATCTTCAACATCCATATCGAGAATCAAGATAATTATTTGAGGAATAATGTCACGACGGAGTCTTCCCTGACTGAGAAGATAAGAACTATACTCAATGTAAGTCGAGGACGAGGTAGACATTGTCGAAAATGACGGCCATATTTTATCAACACTGCAATCATTGAGCGTGTTCCAAAGGAATTAATGGTGGAAGAAGAAAATAGCCACATGTACAGGGTTGCCATTCGCTGTTTGTTTGGATTTCATCACTCAGCGATTAATAGACTTATTAGGAAGCACAGAAAGATAGTAACGTCAAGGATTGTATAATATCAGGATGACCTCGTCCTTGTGAGACAACAATGCGAAAATAGTAATCTGTATTGATAAAAATAATCCTTCGAAGCAAGGGTAAATCTAATGTATGCGCGCGCGCACACACACACACACACGCATACACACGCACACACAACACACACACGCACATACACACACGCATACTAGTATACACACACACACACATGCACGCACATACACACATATCCAACCAACATTCCTTATATATTGTGGCCATCCAAAATCGCGTGTATTGTCATTTCTCATGTATTCAAACTGAAAATGATGACCAGATGCATGTCACTCAACCGTACATAGTGCTTGATACATTAAGGCAGTTCTTGAGAAGACTGATTCCCCATATTGATGCCGATCAGTAAACCTTTGTGAAATGGACGACATAGGGTGCATTCGATTTATCACACTACTGGTGCGAGTGTTAGGTCATGGTGCATGCGCAGTGAGTGCTGGAATCGAACGGCAGGAGTGAATCAATATGTTAAAAATTAAAAATAATAATTAAATTGACTCACTTCTGAGAATGAACTGCTCTCTCACCAGAATATATTGTCAACCTGTTAACAAAGACGAATATATATATGATACACCCGTACTTTCGTTCGCAGGCTTGCAGCTCTCACTCGAGGGTTTACTCTTGCCGAAATGGAGAGCATACACCTGACATTTCCTGACCTCTCTCGGGTAAAACACGAGGTGTTCTCTTGCGAATTCCATCACTCCAGTGTCACACTAGGGCTGGTCAAGTGATGTATCGAATACTACCAAAGATATTATGTCCTAGACTAAGACAATCACTAATTACGTATCCAGAATTAAACACATGGAATATATTTGTTCTGCTTATGTTATTTTGAGGGTCTAAGGTGGTATTCAACACTAGTTCGTCGTTCTCGTGCTATTCAGTTAATGCAG
Organism: Lepetodrilus schrolli; assembly: GCA_032361225.1. Taxonomy (NCBI): domain Eukaryota; kingdom Metazoa; phylum Mollusca; class Gastropoda; order Lepetellida; family Lepetodrilidae; genus Lepetodrilus; species Lepetodrilus schrolli. The sequence goes on from JAUTBT010026231.1 coordinate 10,224, forward strand.
GACGAAACCTGGAATGCATGTAACTCTGCCAAATTGCTGCCATATACTTAGCAGGAGTGATTTGTGACGGACAATGAAAGAGCACTACTGGAAGGCTTACTTCTGCGGACATTGATCCCTGGTCCCGTCAGCATTCTGACTCTGGATCTTGTCCGGTCTTTCGACCATAATCACACTACTATTGCTAGCAACCACCCGTCTTTATAGAAATGGTCAATTAGTAATAACTCTGAAACTATGGACGATCAATTATTGACCGAAAGATCCCATGTCACGCTTTCTTCACGAATGAGTAGATGCATACTCGAGAGTATGGTACGCCTATGCTGGATCTACAATACTACTCAGTGGCTAGGTGTGCGTGTATGTAGTTAGTCGTGGCTATTAACTATCTGACATACACCCAGAACATAGACTGGCATCGCGTATCTATTCAGTGAGAGCTTTTCCCCAGTCAGCGAGGGATGCTTGGATCGAATGGCCAGCATTAATTGATGGATATTTGGGGGGGAGTAATTCACCAGAGAAAAAGACTGCAAAGGGAGAGGTCACATTTTCTGACATTGATAATTACTTCTACTTAAGTGCTGGCAGAAAATGGCCGAGATTGTATCATAAACGACACGCCAGCATTTGAAACGGTGGCCTTTCAGTCCCAGAGGGAGGGTTCAGAGAACGGGCGTATTTATTATAGCCTTCGCATATGGAAAAACGGCAATATTAGGACAATTGTATGATATTAAAGAATGAAGCACAATTAGTTTCTAATAATCTGTCACGAAATTAGATGTATTTAATAACATAAGTACATTGAAACAGTACATCGCCAGGGTTAGATAATTAGACAGGAATTCTCAGCGGTATGTACACGGGATAATACCACCACGAGACTACAAGATACTGGTCATAGCAGTGATATAACTTACAGGGGTGTCAACTACATGTATGTCATAAACTAAACTCTGACTTTCTAGTTTTACTATGAGACCTGACTAGACTGCATCTAGCATAATGAAATCATCTGACTTACTTGTACTTGTGGCTGAGTACAAAACTCCCTCTATTGAGAATACTATCTGATTCCGATTCTGGCGTTCCAATACAATTATTGTTATAATTGATACATTGATGTCCGATGTGTCTGTACAGGTGGGACAGTGCTAAATATACTTGACGTCTTCACTTAGTGTAGCTATAGTACCGATGTGTCAATATATCTCGAAATACATGCAATGGGACCTGTAATACTGGTCTATTCATACAAGACTACAAAGGTTATAGACTGAATAAAAATGTTGACTAGCACTAATGTCCCAATACAATACTTACTAGAGTATACTCGCTGTGGAATACTGACTTACGTTCAAACTAAATAATGCGTATCAATGTTGTGCTATTTTACCAGTGATACATGTTTAGGTAGTTATAGAACTTGTTAACATACGGTATCAAGGCATTGTTCTTTTACATGTGTACACGTGTTAGTCAGGAATTCATTTGTTTCTGGTTAGCAGACTATGATGATCTATAGAATACGCGACGTCGCCACCAACGTAGGACAACATGGACATTCTAACATAGTACGATGTGAGAACAAAGGCGCACACTGTACTTTATCATAATTGGGAAGTTGAATGTGGACATTATTTACACTGTTTTTTTTGCCGTTTCTTTTCTAAAAATATTCTTACTTTTGCCATATATTTTGTAAAATAACATAGTATTTATTAAAACTTTACCAAATTGCCTTGAAATAACCAGTAATAAGAATGCAATTCTATAATCCTGTTCATTTAATTACAGCCCGTGTTTTCTTTTCAATTCATAAATTACATGGGTGTCAGAGCCGAGTTTGCTTTATGTTTTCACGAAAACGGACGAAAACCCCAGGCCCCCGTTTCACAACGGCCTCCTAACTATTTAGGAGCTCCTAAACCAGTCCTAAGAGTTGTTACCTCGTAACAAGTGCTTCACGACGACGTCACAAGTCCTAAATCCGCATCTAACTTAGGAGGTGATAAACTGCGTCATAAAGTTAGGAGCTCCTAAATTTAGGATCTCGTTGTGAAACGGAGCCCTGTTGTTATTGTATAATAACAAAATGGCATTAATGACATTCTAGACATAATATAGTTGCGTTTTACTTACCCTTTATCTTCCTATATATAGGGCCTATCAGTGGATGATATTTCAATATAAAAGGTAAGTTAAATTTAATATTCATTTTCCATATTAACGTGAGGTACGTTATAAGTGCAGTAGTGGTTATTATAATCATGATGGCCTATATGTGTACTATGAACGTATACAATCATAGACATATAGATAGAATATGATAGACATAACCAGAACTATCAGTTAATGATCCTAGTCATAGCAACCTCTATATGTACATCATATTCAGTACTCGCTTCATTTGTCCGTATACTATCGGCTCAAATACTATTCGAGATGTATCAATTCATAGACATATGTGTAGATATTGTATGAAAATGTCACCAATGTTTTGGCGTACTCCAACGAAATTTCGGTGTAGTGGACATCGACTGTATATTTTCATATATGAATTGTTACGAGGAATCATTCACATGAAGTATTCTTTGTACTCATGCTTACAAGCTACCATATCGCAATGTTAAATACCCAGTATTATATTTATATATACGTATAGTTAAATGTAACTGTTGTATTGTTTATGATTGTTAACATGCATTTAATGTCATCAAATAATTTTAAATTAAAAAGATTTATATCATATTACTAGTACCCCGATGATATTACATGACCTTGTGTACTGTTGTCTGAGAAGTTGCTTTACATGTTAAAATATATACTGTTCATGTACTTACCGTTCAGAAATATATACCAGCGTGTTGATATTGTTATACAAAGATATAGCTATTATAGCATATATTCCTGAATAGATACCATTATCGTTCAGATGATTGTTCCTGTGAATGCCTAGTCATGAGACAACATATTCACATGTATGCGTTTAGTGAATATTGGTACGTGTAGTACTACGTATGTACGTGTGTCCCATAACTGCCACGTATCACTGGTGGTGGTGGGATTTACTGCTTTGACAGTCGCCTTCCAGCTTAGCTGATTTCGGCAGACTGGTCCCTCCTTGGGACGCATGTGTCTCACAGCATGGAGCTGGAGAGCGTTGGTATCACTGCATTGTACTTCATTAATATAATATGCATGGCGTGACTGCAAAGTACTGTACTGTACTGCGAATGCATGCACAGCTGTGTGAATGACTTGTATAATTTCAAAGCACATTGTGAGAATAGATTGCATTATTACAAAGCAAACTGTGACTGAGTGAATCACGTATCATTGAAATGCACAATGTGAATTGTATATGCTATGGCTGTGCATACCATTTCAGATGTACACTGTCTGCACGTTAACCATCTCCCTGCTGGATTAAACATAACAACTGCTCTCTAGGACATCTCCGGTTGCCTTAGGCATGGAGAGTGTTAAATATGTATTTAATTGCATGTACTCATTTCTGTAAACAGGTAAAGCTACAAATGCAGTTAGTTTCATCGAATTATTGCGCATACAAAGCGAATGTTACACATGCATATTTATTATTTTGCTTGGGAAATTGCACTGCCATTAAACGACAAGATTTAGTTTATATTTCACTGAAAACCTGTTATACTTATTTACAAATATGAACTTATAATGACTTTAAATGATCATAGTAATTACGATTCCATACACGTATGTATATATATGTATGTATATATAATATACGTTCATAAGTATATCATTGTAATAGAATATATATATATAGCTATATGGATCTACATATTTATTTAAAAACCATAATTATAAATGGCTTTTGTTAATGGTTGTGAACTGCATTCGATGATCTAACGGTTGTGACCAAATCTATTTCTGTCAACTCCCTAATCTCCGGTGCCTCTCATATTAAATGCCTCATAAAGTCTAATAATCTTGTAGAAGATTTATACTAGCAAACTGTCAATTAATTTAGGTCCAGGTTATTAGATTATTAATCTTCATTATGGAGAGGTTGCTTAATGTACTAGGGTCAGTAATTTGCAGGCTCGCAAATCCGAATGTCTGGTCGATAATTCTAATAAACTCGTTAAAGAAACGCAGTCTTCGTGGTATATCAAGACTTGCGTGGGTGGACTTTATTCTACAGACTGCCATGACCAGCTATCCAGAACTAACTTCATTGTATAACAGTTAATGAAGCGAGCACGATGTGGCACGCTCATTTTCTGACTCGGAACGATATCGTCTAATATGGAGATCGGGCTCGCCATGGCTGTAAGCTTCCGGAATCTGTCGGAAAATTGCGGGATCTCATAAATATTTTACTAGGTGCTGTCATTCGGTGTGGATAGTGAATTATACTCGTGTCTACTGATGTTAATGGAGATAGTTCCTGTATATGACACGCGAAACATTGTTTGTAATTTGTTGGTAGGGAAAAGATGATATTGCAGATATGGGAACATAATATTATATGGGACAATAATATTATTTTGAAGCGCCTCGATAATACTCAAGTTTTGTTTAGTAGCAGTACATTATTTAATGTTTACATTGAAATTAGCGCGTATTGGCATCTTGTAATTTAGAAAAAAAATGGCTGAAGTTGTAAACTGTCTTCTCACAATGTGTAAACTATTCAACGCAATTTGTAAAACTGATGATCTGCGATGTTAAATATTCAACGCAATTTTTAAAACTGATGATCTGCGATGTAAAATATTCAACGCAATTTGTAAAACTGATGAACTGTAAAATTGATGATCTGTAAAACTGATGATCTGGGTTGATTTCCCGAAATTATACAGATAGCGGTATTTTGCTATGCGATTTTATTAAGTCAAGTTCTATAACACCTGAAGTACTTGCTATTTAGTGAATTAAAAAAAGTATTAAGTATTAAAACATGGACTGCGGTTTATTTTAAATTAGTTACTTCACGGAACTTTCCTTTTCAATGGTGCTATGTTGCAACTCACGAACTATGCTTGCTTGAGTGTGTTGATGATCGGCCATAATAGCACTACATCACTTTAAAACTAGTACAAAATACCACTGAATGTGTACCCATATATAAAATTAAATTTCAATTAAATCTTGATTAGCTGTTGCTGAAAGTCTATCGGAAATATTGAGACTTGATATCAAGATAATCAACTGCCAGTCAAATATATTTCTGCTTCGTGAAAAATGTTATAAATGCAGTAATGAATTGTTGATAATAAACAAATATTTCTCATTAACTGTCTGACGTGTTGATTACTGACAATAATTACGATGACACATTAATGTGTTGCCGTCGTCTCTCTTTGGTGCCATCACTACAGTTTGCGATCAGTTATCCCGCATACAACTTCCAGGGCATCCCTTCATGAAGCTCTCGTAAAATCATCATACTTGCGAGAGGACTAATGGTAATGGTTACGAGACCGCTACAAGAGTAGTGGATATGAGAGATTCGTGAAACGATGCGCAGAGCATTCGCAACAACGAAGTCCAGCGCCAGTAGCGCATGACACCACCCATCGAGTCTGCCATTCGAGGATGCTTCTTGAAACTACAGGGGTAGTAAAATATCGAACCTTAGCTCATATACAGCCACGGTTGTATACCCGGTATATATGTTTCTTCAACCGGAAAATATCACGTGACGTGATTCAAGTATCCGGAGGTACGTTCACACCTGGCTTGATGTTTACGTTCGGAAACCGAGCGGAATATAACACTTGAAACCCGTTCTTACGCACGTACACGACAACGGACGGAAGCTGTCCAAATGTATAGACCGCAACACGGCAACATAACCGGCAACAAGCGCAGAAACCCACCGGTGACCATGAAACCTGCAAGCGCAACGAAACGAATGCGCAAGGTGTGATATATATCTTGACAGGAACACTGGGTGAGTCCTATGTTAATTCAAGATGCAGGAGATGGGCAGAGCTCCGGAGACAAGACAGCTACGGTCTAAAAAACACGGGATCCTGAAGAGGATGAGAAATGGTGTCGTATCAACGCTAGAAAACGTCTTCTACAAGTCAGTGAATATATTAATAATATCGTGACAATTTTACAATTTAAGCTATATTAACAAATTGTGAACAGAATAAGGCGTGGTCATTAGACAATTATGTCCAATTCCACTTAGAAAGAACATTACGATTTAGTAATATTTAGTCTTCTTAACACTTTGCTAATTGGTATATATACCAATCCTCATATGTTTGCTCTTAAAATAAATCATATGTATCTTTGTCGTCCATCCTAATATAACTAGTATACAAATTTCATTCTTGTTACGCGCATAAGACTGATAGTTAATAGTCTAAGCCCCTTTGTGTTTGGCTTTCTCTGGACCACCTTTGGTGGTTCATTGAGGTGGGAAATTGTTGAAGGAGGGTGACATTATATTATTCTTGCTGATAAGATTTCTTTCTACACCCCCCCCCCCCACACACACTACTCCCTAACCTAACCTTTAACGACGTGTTTCTTTCAGATTGTCTGTTATCCTGTCATTTCAAAACATATAATAAGTATGAGAGGATTATGTTTATGTCATGACACAACGGTGCCAATGAAATTGCCAGTGGCGTTCCTTTAAAAATGAAAACCCTATGAATACATACAATTTCAACAATGTACATCGACTAGAAGTTAAGATGATGAAAAGCGACACGAATTCATGCACGATTAAACACTTTAGAATTACTAAAGAAATGAAATTCAAGATACTTATTATGATCGGGAAATGTATGTGTGTTAGACTTACATTCTCAGAATAGATCCTATTTCGACGAAGCCATGCAATTACGATTTGAAATGTAATGACCTGTTCTTGAATGTCCCGGTACCGTGTCAGATAGGTATCCGTTCAACGTTCATGCAGAACCATGTGTTTCATTTTATCATAAAAAAATGGCGGATGACGGGCTGGACGACATAATCTCTAGACTGTACAGCTTGTTCTACGATAGCTAGATGACCAGTTACATCTGGTTATTCGCTAAAATTATAGTCTTAATTTATATCACGTTATGGTCTTAATATAAAATTCGTATATAACGTATCTCCAATTATAAATTACGCCATTCCTCCACAATAGGCAGAAAATTGTGTCTGAATAAAGTATACGAAAACTACAAGCAGATGCCTAATAGCATAATAGTTATTCTGGAAATCAATGTCATGAGAAATTACCAACATATTTATGTAAAATCAAATCAGATTAGTTAATTATTCAGGTCGTACTTAATCTTAAGCAGCCTCGGTTGACGTTACCCTACGTATGGAGAAATAACATCCAGCCTCGCTTTGAGATAAGGACACACTGGCCACCTGTCTCATGTATACGACATGCGCACATTGCCCATGGAAGCTAAATACGACATCTTTGATATTTTAGCTTGAATAAATCGTTGATTATATATAGATAAAATCTAGTAGCCATTTTAAGACCAGAAATCGATTTAGTCAAACTATGAATTAAATGATCATCCTCTTGTTACATTGGTTCACGATATTGGCATACTAGTTCCTGATGATGGTACAATGGTATATGGCACTGGTACGATGTGACATTGGTATACGATACTAGTACAATGCGACAATGGTACACGAGACTGGTACAATGTGACATTGGTACACGATAATGGTATAATAGTTCCTGATGATGGTACAATGGTACATGGCACTGGTACGATGTGAAATTGGTACACGATACTAGTACAATGCGACATTGGTACACAAGACTGGTACAATGTGACATTGGTACACGATAATGGTATACCAGAAATAGTTCCTGATGATGGTACAATGGTACATGGCACTGGTACGATGTGACATGGGTACACGATACTAGTACAATGCGACATTGGTACACGATACTAGTACAGTGTGACATTGATACACTATATTGGTATACTAATTAATGATGACGGTACATATGGCACACGGTACTGATACAATGAAGACACATAATCACTGTATCTCAGCCCATGGATATGAATAATTAACTGCCACACAGACATGTACTGAGCATTCGTTGTTGTGACTGTCATTGCAATTACATGTATACACCATCAGCTTATTTGTAAGCTGTTTTAAAGCGTGCTGCGTGTGTATAACTAAACTGTATATTATTTAAATCAATCACTACTTGTCAATTGGATATGTATGGGTAATCAGTTACACGATAAAGGGATTAGGACATCATTGTCATTTAGTTGACTCCGTCTTACACAATTTAAATTTATTCCGATGGAGTGTACCATACCTAGTGCATAACTATTTATTCTGTGTATACATTTTTAATTGTGGTATTGAATGGATGATGATAGCTCTGATACACAAATCATGATTGAATAGGTCTGGGGTATATCTTTCAGCGTGGATTACTCGCCAAATTAGCAGTCATGATATCAATTATATTATAAGGTTTCATGCTTGAAGCGATACTTGACAGGAGGCTTATGTCTTTCTCTCATAACCGCCAAGGTTCACATATTCTATTAGGATTATATACTTACGAAAATAATCGCTGTTTGAATGTGTTTTCCATTACAATTCGCATGCATTACGTATATACAGACATTAAAGAATGGAGAAGTCATATAGATTGCTTCACACCCTCAAGTAGGCGATGATTAATGCGTTATTTGATAATCCGCTATGATCCATGATAAAAACGATGCACGCAACTAACTATATAAAAACAAGAAATGAATGAATAACGAAGCGGAGATTGATTAGCTAAATATAAAAAATATTTAAAAAAAAATCATCTTGATAAAAAGAAAAATACATAACCCCAACATTGTAAAACTAGCTCTAATTTTGCTAGATGATATATACCTAGATATTGGATCGTAGTCTATTTCAATTGTCTAAAATTACACCTCCGACAAAACGACGACTCCGTTGTCTGTGAGATTTGAAATCTAATCTTGCATTTCGTGGATATTTTGACGTGATACTTCAACCTGGCGGACCGTGTAATTGTAAGTACAAAGTCGTGAGGTCTTGTTTCATGATAAAATAGTCTTCAATAATACTGGTTAATAATCCTACCACACATCACGCCCTACGATCTCCTGTATTAGTATAGTATTCCTATCATTAGAACAGAACAGAACAGAACAGAACCTTAATCCACTCAGGCCGAAAACCTCGGCAGATGAGGTAAAATTATACAGTACAAAAGGGAGCATGACACTCTCGGACAGGGATGCACAATTTAATTGGTTCAGTATACAAGCTGTCTGCTTGTGTATGTAGCGATTGTGTTATATATTATAGTGAAGATTTGATAATCAGTCAAATGGTTGCGCAAATTGCATTATTTCACTCTGAATAAATATGGGGTATTAGAGGATGTTCTATATACTATCGTAATATATATTTATTATTTACATTAACTCTATAGTGATTATTCCACGAATGAGAATACGAATGTTTCTACTATAAACACGGGCGGGTGGTAGCGCAGTGGTAGAACAGTTGGACTTCGGAGCCAAGGTTCCAGGTTCAAATCCCGCCCCGGGGGC
>JAUTBT010026242.1:0-19813 GCA_032361225.1 Lepetodrilus schrolli
ATTATTGTATTACACTGTCGCTGTAAAAACTGTAGATTATTTCACTGAATCAACCCTGGCATCTCAACCAAGTTGTCAACTAGAAAGTTTACCTTCATAAAAGTGTGTGTGTGTGTGTGTGTGTGTGTGTGTGTGTGTGTGTGTGTGTGTGTGTGTGTGTGTGTGTGTGTGTCCATGCGTGCATGCGCACGTGTGCGTGTGTTTTATTTTTATTTTTTAAAATCAATATTCAGGGTTTTTAACACTAATGTGAAAATCCTTCACCCCCAATGAAGGTGAAAACTCTACACATCCTTCAAAAATCCTTAACACACCCTCTATTACTTATCCTTCAGTTATTAAATTAATAAACTGACTAAATATTTCAATTAAACACACAATTTATCAACCAGATGAGTTTCAGGGCAAAATACACCCCAAGACGGTCTCAAGGGAAGGATTGCATTTACACCCAACCAGACACTACATCAGAACCATGTGCATTCCTGGAAAAAGGTGGCGAATAATATATTTAAATGCAGACAATTTGTTTTTAAATCATGGTCTGGCCGGCTCTAATTGAGTTATGTCCCCACTGGAGTGTTACGTCCAAGTATGACTGACAGAACTTATTTGATATAACCTACAGTTGATGTATCACCCAGTGGCTTTATGAACGGAGCTTTTGTATAGGAGACAGGCCGAGTATCTGTTTATCACCCGGAGGTAATGGAGATGAGGGACCATAGGCCTTGAGCCACATTACCTCTCAATAATGGACAGTTACGAGGCCTATCTCCAACTTAAAAAAAAAAATACAGTGAATTAAGGTATATTTAACAAAATTGCATTCTTCATATCAACCAAAAAAACCCCACTAAAATAGATAGTTGTACTTTTATCATAATCTACACGTTAAATGATTAAATATTTGAACATGAGTATTATATTTTAGACTAATAAAACTATTTAAAGTACAGTAATTCTTGTATAAAAACAAAATACAACAAAAAATATATGCATGCACAAAATGAATGTGTCTGTACAATATACCCTCAAATTATCAGATACACTCATAATCTCCCACAAACTCATGCTCTCGTGTACCATTTCTTCCAATGAATCATTTAAATTATAAATCCCTCAAATTTGACAAAATATCTCACAATACACAACCATTAATTTCTTGACCCCCTGTATGCACAGTGAAGCCAAATCAAGCAGATATTGCTCATTCAAGTCATCACGGTTAGCCGTTATGTATCCAGAATTGGCGATTCGTTCAATTTACAATATTTACACTTCAGCATCCCTCAAACACCCACACGAGGGAGAGTCCTGCCACATGCAGAGTCATCCACGATGCCGCGAAAAGTTCCAATACACATGGCGCACCATGATCTGCAAACAAAACCATCGATGGCGACAACGATACTTGTGTAGTGTCCGAGTCGACCAATCAACGGTCAGGGTAGAGTTTTGTTTCATGAAAGCATTGGCAATACCTCCCCAGCTGACTCAAGTACTAGTGTTTGTTCAGGGACGGGAGAAAGCTGGTATTGCTTGGTGAAACTGGTACCAATTTATAATCTGATACCAGTCGTAATACCATGTGGTTCCTTTAACCACTTAAACTGCAGTGTAATAATCATGATGGTTTCCCCCCACCCGACACATGGGTATATTTAATTTGGCAGTTATGATTGAACACTTCCATGTTATTCCTTTACTGAAATCTCTATGAATTCTTCAATTAATGTAGACATTATTTTATTTTATTTTGTGTGTATTTCATTAGCTTACATATATGTATTTCATGTGTTTGAAACCAAAGCTTTCATTTTCCCAACTCATCAAAGAAGCAACCAAATTGTTTTTCAAACTAAACATAGTTCAAAATTCACAGAATTGTAACAACATATTTTTGCCCATGAACATTTTAAACTGCAATTTTATCATTTCTTTCACTGGTGGAAAAAGTGCATGTACTTAATCAAAATCTGAAATTACTTCCTGAATATTTATAAACTTTTATGTCAAGTCACAATGACAAAGTCATCATGACCTCATTTTTATATCACATATCTGATCAATAAGCATTTTAAAATCACTAGTAAAAAGTTAAAATACATTTGAAATATGTGCTATGTAATGAAAAATATAATAAAAAAACCCTTGCATTTAGTTGTTTCCTAGATATCTGAGTCACCCAGTCAACTCATGTACATTGAAAAGGTGATTGAAAAGGTAAATTCTGCATCATTCATCAGCTTCATAAAACATGCAATCTGCAATATCATGCACACATGTTGCTGGAACCTTTGGCTCTGAAGTCCAACGTTCTACAACTACGCTACCACCCACCCCTATTTATGAAGCTGATCTAATGCGAGTGATGCACAATTTACATTTTCAGTCACTATGTAGAATGATGCAGATTCCATGTTTTCATATGAGTGTTTTATCCTTTCAGTTTTCATTTGGGGAGAGGCTGCACTCCATCACAGGTGAACTTCTGACTGCACTGTTCCTGCAACAGGCCCTGAGATTATAAATAACATTTTGAGTACAATTTCATGCTTCAGCTCAAATTTGATATGGGGATTTGTGAACAAAACTTGAGTTTGTACTCAAAAACGTTTCACAATTTCAGGGCGAGGTGTCTACCAATGTCAAAAGTTTCAGCATTTCCACCACTAATCTCCAGTAACAACAATGAAAAATCCAACAAGCATGACTTTCTCATTAATTTTTATTTCAGTATGGCAAGTTACGACGGCTACTAGTATAGGGTGGCCATTTTATTAGCTACTAGATGCATGAATAAACAATGAGGTTCCATACAATATTTAATATGTCGGAATATAATGAAATTACTTGTTATTTTGTATATATAATTATTGATAAAAACAACACTGAGACAGCTTTTAACCAATAACTATAGAAACAGTTGGTTACAAATTGAACTTTTCTACATTACCCCGGTAATATAAATTGTTCATGTTCAGATAACATGCTTTAAGCATGTTAATTAGTATTGATTACAAATATTACTAAAGTAATAAATTGTACATTTCAGAGTACAGACCACTAAACTCATTAAGTCTGCATCTACTAGTTGTTCAAGTTGCATGTCGTCAAGTTGTTTAGATCAGTGGTGTAAGGGGGATAACTCAGTCACCGGCCAGCTTAAATTCACTGCCAAAATATCAGAGATATTTTACTGGTATTTTGTACCTGTGTTGACTAAAAGAACAAAAAATATATCACATTGCATCCTCTGAAACACATGAACAGTGCCTCCTTACATACACCATTGGAGCTGTAGCGTATGATCAGTCAACAAGTCTGTGTATTGAGGATGATCACTATAGTAGTACATGGTCGAAATATTTTCAAATTTGAATTTGAATGTTTAGCAAAGACATAACAGACCTCAAACTTGGTCAGATAGTAGATCTCTACCCCACTGTGAGGCTCTAGAAGCCAGAGCAGAGCAACGAAAAGATGAAAGACGTGAAACTCTCTTGCCAACAATCCAACGAACTGCGAGCAATTATTGCTGTGCGAGGTTTTTAAAGAATGCTGTTATTGAATGTTGTTTAATTATTTTCTTACAGGAAATATTTTAAATAAATTAGAAATATTAAATATGTATGTTAACAACATAACCTGTGATCAGTTTCCACATAAAATAAGATTCTAAATATACATAGTATCATCAGTACTCTTTCATTGGATGACTGTTGACCAATCAAATGCAAAGAACTGGAGAGGGGAAAGGTCATGAAGTGCCCAATAGTAGAAGGTGTACTATATCAGAAACAAGACAGACGTTTTCCAGATGCAGAAAGATGCAGAAATATGAGGTATGTTTTACCGGAATATTTAGAAAAGATAGTCCAAAGGAAAGATTACAAAACTCGGTAAGTGGGTTATTGGTTTACGTCGCAGCTGGGATCTTTCACCCATACACGACGATTACAAAACTCGGATAAGTGCATATTATTATGAAATCATAATTGACAGTACTGGCCATCTAGGAATGCACATAGTAATTGCATAATTAAATGGATATTTGAAGGCTTGATTAAAATTCAATTTCGAACAAAACCATTCAGACACTTAATACAGACTGAAGCATATAAAGCTGAACCTATGACGACCTGAGCAAGCAGATTGTCGATATCGGGGGGGTGGGGGTGGGGGGGGGGGATTATGGAGGCTTGGTCATAATAGATACACCGGTTGGGGGTGGGGAAATAGTTAATTTGCTAAGCAATCTTAGCGTTTCTATTTATAGTTGTACAGCATATTTACAACATTATGTATAGCCAGCTCAGCTTAATGTGATTTAGTCTGTATCTGAAATAAAAAATATTTACATAGCTGCAGTTGCGAACATGTTAAACATGTAAATAGTCTTCTGTCCAGGAAGAAATAATAAGATTTAGACAGAATTCAGATTATTTCTTCACTATTTCAGATAGATAAATTGTTAAATGTACATTATTCTTTTACTTGTTTTCATGCTGAAAGTCAGACATTGTGCAAGCACCAACAAAATTAGATACGTCACTGGCAAAAAGAAAGAAACATGAAACAATAAGAATTGTAATAAGGAACATGAAATAGTACATAGATATGATAACATTTTGACGTACTCATATGCAAATTGGTGACAATACAAATATATTGAGACAAATTAAACCTGAACCTAAAGGTTCAGAGTACACTAAGATACAAAACATAACACATAATAAATGTCTTCATTTTCATATCCATTCATGACTGAATCACATTTTAGTCTAAAAAAAAAATCAGTTTTGATTTGAGATGATTTAGTTCACAGGTATGAAACTGGATCTAGTCATAACAGTGTCGAGAACAGACAGTGTCGAGAACAGACAGTGACTTGGAACACAGGTGAGGTTAAAGGTTATTTGGTCTTCTTGCTGAGTTGTCGCGACAAGGGCGTCCTTTGACCCGGGGTTCGTGACGTTGGCGTTCCTGGCTTCCCATTGGCTACCGGTGTGAGACGACCCCCGTTGAGCTTTAACTTTCCGGGTGTGGCTTTGGTGGGGGTGTTAGTGGTGGGAGAGGTGGGTGGGGATCTCGACCCTGGGAGTGGAGAGCTTGGACAGTTCTACAACCAAGAACAGTGACAATCAAATTCCCAACAAACAAAACAATGATGGTTATAAATGAATCAACACCTCCCCGAACAATTCAAATTCAAATTTAAAATCATTAATTGGAGATAAAGGTATGAATGAATGAATGAATGAATTATTGTTTAAAGCCCTTTTGCAGAAATACTGTTTTGTACATGAAAGCCATGCCAATTAGCATCCTATTCAAACGTATTTAAATTCAGTAATGAATTTCAATTCATAGTCTGACAGCACACACTGAAAACTTCACCAAAAAATATTTTCAATAAAAATCACACAGAAGTGTATTCTGCACAAAGTAAAACATTTGGTGTTGGTTCTAATTTCCCCATCAATGTATTAGTCAACAATGTTAGCAGTGCGGTCACACAAAAACCATCCTTACTATTTAAACCTTGGGAAAGTTCGTCTCTTCTGAAAACCACAACATCAAAATTCCAAACTATTAGTCTAAAGAGAAAATCACTAGTATATTTCTCCAAAATATTTTCCTATAATGCCAGAGTATTATAAATTCAAATTTGGTTTCATCATACAAAGGAAATTCGGCAAAGGTTTCGTAATCATCTCCATCACTGGGAGTGAATTAATTCAGAAGTCAGGCCAAAGTTTGTCGCTGTTCCTACCAAGGTTTACAGAGCTAATCGAGGTCGCTTCACCTCATTGATATCCATGGTTGACTCCACTCTCTTGGACGCCGCCCCCAGCTCCACTGTGCGGACGCGCTGGGCGAAGTTGAGGCTGCACACGGTCTCACTGACGTTACACTCCACTGGCGCCACCTGTACGATCATCAACGTCTTGCTGTCGCCACCTGGAGAAGACAGAACAATTATAGTATATGTGATGTCGTGATGAGGAATGTCCATAATGTGTGAAGGTTGTTGGAGAAAATTCATGTAATACCATTTTCCCCCAAGTATAGGAATTTGATTGTACCAAAAAAATATATATATAATTAAATATGAAAATATTGAAAACCAGTGGGACATGCAGAAAATGTAGCTTGTTGCCCAATATACTTGTGTCGACAAATCAAAAGTACATACATTCAGATAATACATTCAGATAATACGTTTGACCATGGAATGTTAACAAACCATGATGATTGTATGCCTTTAAATGAAATCTCCCCTAACATCTTTGACATGGACAATTGTATATTTTACAATTCGTCAAATAGTTTCATTTTTACACTCATAATGCTGGATCATTGAGCAGCAGGACATGGATGAGTTGTCTCCCCTGTTGATCCTCACATCCGCCATCTTAACTAACTTACCCAGAGAGTCCTGCAGGAGGTATGTGAGACGCGAGTTCCTGTACGGCACGTGGTTCTGCTTGCTGCGGAGTGCGTGGATGACATCTCCCAGACAGGAGAGCGACTTGTTGATGCTCTGTGCTTCCTTTAGTCGGGTGCCGTCTGCACCTGACTTGCTGACTCTCTCCGACCCGGCCAAGTCTACCAGGTTCAACTTGCCTGAGTATGACAAATATACAGTGTCAAGTATCTATTGAGGAATTGTGCGCATACTAGCATGGAAAAAAGACTGAAGCAGCCATTGAAGGATATTTCAAATTTGAGAGATCATTAAGCATTTGTGGAGTACTTAAAATATCCTTCAAAAACATTTCTTTAAGATACACATCTATTTTGTCAACAATCTTGGCACAGAGATTATTAAACTTTTTTGAGTACTAAGTTTTGTTCACAAATCCCCATATAAAATTTTAGCTTGAGCATGAAAACGCACTCAAGGTTTCATAATATCAGGGCCAGGTAGAGAATATGATGGACACGTTTCAATAGTTTTTAAAAATGTCTATTTTTTTTTAAGAACAATGGTAATATTCTGTGAGGAAAAAAAACCCTCATTGAGGATAAAATGGTCATGTTTGTCTGTTTATAATAAATCATAAACTTACTGTCAATACCATTCTTTACCATTAAATAAAAAGTGAGTTATTGTTTTACGATGCAGCAGGAATATTTCACTCTTATGCAAAGAATCAGCTATCAGTAAGGAACTCACCAGTGACCCTGGTGTTGGTGGTGAGGTTGACCCCGCTGACGGAGACACACAGCAGGGCGTGGGACCGCGACGAGTGCTCGTTCATGTTGGTGCAGGCCGTGGCTCGATTCTTCTGTCCGACGGCAAACACCTGCCCACACACACGTGTCATCATGTTACACGTGAAACAATAGCTGGATGACGTCTACATGATAACAGCTGGATGCATGACTTTTCCTGGGCAACCTATAAGCCATCTCAAGAGTTTCGAATACTCACAGAATACGCATGCGTGTGTCAAAGGTGACAGCACGTGAACGACAACTGTCTGAGGGGCTGTAGGGTTAATAATGTGTGTTTATCATCATTTTGTGTTATGTGTTTGTTAAAACCACTGTAAAGTATTCCGGTGGTTGTGATTAGCATTTTAATAGCATTATACTATACTATAATGTGCTTTCACCTTTGACCTTTGACACGCGGATGCGTATTCTGCACGTATTCGAAACTCTGAGCTGGCTTATTACGAAGGACATAAACATGGGTCATGTTCCAAGGAAAAATTATATCACTACGTAACTCCATCGCTATACATGTACAGTGTTTGAGACAAGTAGAGCTATAATAGCTCTGTGGATGCGGAACAGAACTCTGGATTGTTGAGCAGGTAAGACCTGGATGAGTTGTCTCCCCTGTTGACCTTGTAACCTCACCTTGTTGACGTCCTGGACCGTGCAGACCTCGTAGTACGTGAGTCCAGGGACGTGGAAGCCGCCCTCGGGGTTCATCTTGACCTCCAACTTACTGGCGTTGTCGTTATTCAGCAGGTCCCTGCAACAACAACCGCCTCATGCAACAACATATATTTCTCGAGAGGCCATCAGTGGAACAGATCGGGTTTCGTAATCTCGGGCCAGATATATATGTCTGTTTCATGAAGACTAAGGTGATGCACACCACCATGGGTTTGCTTTTACTGCATAGTTTGAAATTATGGGGACAGTAATTTGCATTTTACTGGAGACATTGAGATTGTGAGGACAAGTCATTTCACTGTTCACAGGTATATTTGTGCCATAGTTTACAGTAAATTTAATATTTTGAATGATTGTCAGCCACTGATGGAAAATGAAACCATTAGAATGAATAATTAACTGTAATGATAATATATACTTGAGCAGGCTTAATTTAATAGCCATAGGTTAGTTCAGCTAAATAAATGTTGTGGTAATGGCCCCCTTTATATTGAACTGGGTATGACCAGAATAGAATGTCTAATAGCAAAAGGGGCCATTACCATGACGTTTAGCTAGCTGAACTAGGTCATAGGTATGCAAACATGCAATTTCATATATAATAAGGATATCTGAAATGTTAATAGATAGTTTATGAAGAAAAATTCTGAAATTAGTCACATTCATTGCCATCTTAACCCTTTTTTACCTGAGGTTTTCATTGTAGATTTCCACGACACTGACGGTGATAGTAAACTGCCAGTCATTGCCTTTCTCCGCGGTCTCCTTGAACAGATCCTGCAGCGCCCTCTGGTTGATTCCTGCATCTCCCGCAGGGCCCTGGAACATGGATTATAACATTACACCATTCTGCCCCTCATCCATACAAATCCACCATAGTGTGGTTTTACTGCAGACTTCAAGTTTGTGAAGACCGCAATTTAATTTTCATTTTAGGATTCTACATTATTTAAACAAAAAAAAATTTAAATTGGGGTTTAGAACTACTTTCAAGATTCTTTCAATTATATTATATCACGGCTTGTCAGTTTTAGGACAGGTGGACACCAGAAACATCTGTAGCACTGAATGTTGCAGTAAACCTGCGAGCATCGGATGGTACTGACAGACCAAGGTTGATAACTGCATTGCGACTCTACAGACATCACATCCTATCAATATCACGTCAGAAAGGTAACTTTTGTGAACATTGATGCAGAGCTCCCGGGACGGTATTTGAACCCGGGGCCTTGGCTCCGATGTCCAAAGTTATACAATTATGCTACCAACTGCCCCTTGTACGTTATTGAAGGTTTACAAGTATTGTTAGTACTGACTCACCTCCATGGTGTAAGTTTTACCAGACCCAGTCTGGCCATAGGCGAAGATGCACACGTTGTAGCCATCCACACAGCTAGTGACTAGGGCTTTGACTTCATTGTAAACCTTCCATCAAAAATGTACTTTAGAAACAGACACATATTACATAATCTTCATATTAAAGGCAGGACAGGGTATATAGAGATTAATACACCAGCTAGTGTGTCATAATGATTTTATGAGACTAGTGATTCCAAGTCAATATTAACTTTGGAATCACAGGTGTCGTAAAATCAATATGACACACTAGCAAGTGTGTTAATTTCTTTATCCAACTACTTTTGAACAGAAATTCATACAACAAACGTATTCTCATGAAGAAGTCAAATAGGGAGTGGCGGATGGATACATCCCCCCACCGCCCTGACCGTACCAACCAATGAAACGATGTTTATCACGACAGGCATGGGAAAATTGTGATGCAAGCCATGTAACCAGCCAATGAAAATCATTCTAGGTGTTATGCACTACTGTGCAAGATATGATATTTCTGTTATGAGTTATCTTGAACAATATGTTGGATAAATTCATGTAAATATCTACATCTAACTTCATAAAATTCATAAAATGCTTCTAATAATAGTAATAATAATAATAATAATGTTATTAATAACAATACTTATAATAATACTAAGAATATAATAATAATGTTCATTTATAATTTGACAAATTCATGCTCAAATGCTTTCTTAGTGATACATTATTACCCCAGTCAATGGGTTACTGTGCACTTACTTTTCCTGTCAACTCGACGTGGAATCAACAGCCGAAGTTGTTATGTTTCAGACACGGGGAGGTTATGCTAGCGTTTAGAAAAGTAGATGAAGCTCTCGTAATATATATATATACCTAAAGTACAGAAAATAAAAAAGCTCTCGTAAAATATCACATACCTCCACTTGTGTGCTGATGTCAGTGAACACCCTATCGACTTCAAACTTGGAGCAGCGCCCTCTATTGTCAACGTAGATCAGTCCATCGTCATCGCGATCATAACGCACGACAACGTCGGCCTGTTTACCAGCTCCATCCTCCTTGATCCACGGACGTACACGACAAAATACTCGGATGTTCCCTGAAACGAAACATACCTGTAGATATAAGCCAAATACCCCGAGGACCCAACCCCGTGTCGATGTTCGTAGAAGTTGACTTTCTGATGCAGCTAGTACTATAACAGTATAGTCGTCATCCTTGGTTCATCAGTACCAGCCAGTGCACACTAGTTTACTGCAACATTCAGTGCTATAGGGGTTGCAAGTTTCCTTCAACCATAAACTGACATGCTGTTATATCAGCAAAATACTCCTGAAAACGACTAAACCCCACATTAAAACAAATTGCTAACAGTGACAGCTGCAAATGTACCTCAATGCAAATTTGTGTTTTTTGATATAGGAAAACTTAATTTTGAATAGATACCTATATCTGAGGGAATTGCTAGGACTACTAGTATTTGAGTGTTTTAGAATCTAGACCTGCTTAACTGATCGAGGGAGTTATTTAGAATAGGAGTACTTTGGGTAAGAACAAGGTGTGACACAGACTATCGAAAAATATAAAATACATTTTTTTTTGGTCTCACCCTTGAGCTCCACCAGCTCGTTGTGGTATTTCTTCCGGAGCGCCATCTCTCTGTGGTACTTCTTCACCAGCTCCTTGTTCTCTGTCATCACACTCTCCACTGCCCTCACCATCTGTAACATACAGCAGCGCAGTGTCACAGACCACAGTGTGTCAGACCAGTGGCGGTCAATGCATAACACTGTAAATGCCATGGCAGTGTCACAGACAGATGTGGGTATACACCACCTTCTACCATCAGCTCCTACTATTCAGGATCATCATAACGGAGCAAAGAAATCAGCAGATCACCTTATGGGCATTCAGACATGGGTAAACAGACATACTGCATGGGTAAACAGATACTGCATGGGTAAACAGACATACTGCATGGGTATACAGACATACTGCATGGGTATACAGACATACTGCATGGGTATGCAGACATACTGCATGGGTATACAGACATACTGCATGGCTTATGGTTACTGGAAGTATCTGGGTCCTGTTCCACAGAATAATCATAGTTTTATCAGTCACAACCAGCTATATAGCCATAGAGGGAGACAACTCTCATAGCAATATATTCCTTCGGTGGAACAGAACCCAGAAGTTTACATTCAGGATATCTAAATATCAATATGTATAATAAAACTATTTCCAAAAGAAACAGTTTACTTTTAGTTTATCAACATGACATTATCCTTTGGATGAACAAATTCCCAATTTGACAACAATCTCCATCCACCACTTACCTCAGTCTTCATCAATGTCACGGTCTGAGCCAACATCTTGGGGAACTGCTTGGCCTGCTTCTTCAGCTGGACATACACTGTGGTCAGACTGTTGAACTCGGAACTGACCGCCACCAGCTTCTCGGTCATCAGACGACACTTTGTCCGGAGCTCGGTCAGCTCGGTGTCCACCTCCAGTCTCACCACCTCCACTGCACGATCTCGCTCCTCTTCTAGGTCTCGCACGGTGTCGCGCATGCACTCCTGGAGGTCGCTGTTCTCTAACCTGCTCGTCTCAAGCTGGGTAGGACATTGAACATAACGTTAGAGGACTCTTGTTGCATACAGCAGTATAGTGGCTGACCTGCTTCTACACAGCAGTATTGTGGTTATGAAGAGAAACTTCAACAGTTACAAATATCAGACAAATGACCCAAAGTTTGCACATATGTCAGGGTTGCCTATTGTTAAATTTGTTATCATAATTTTTTTTTAAATTGTGATTTAGAGCTGCTTTCAAGATTCTTTGACTTATTTCTAATTCAGATGCCGACAACACGCATATTGTATATTTCATCAAACATATGTCATTGGGAATCACTACCAACAAGTGCATAAAATTAAAATAATTATTTATTAACAATGACTATTCTTGACATCAACATGACAGTCAACCATGTATATGTAAGATAGCGGAATATACACACAATAATTGGTAACAATAGGAAAACAGAGCAAGAATGACTTGTGACATCATCTATCTGATGTCATATCTAAGTTGTATGTGCCTCTCAATACTCCAATGAATACAGACAGAAATGGATGAAGATGAGCTGCATTTATTCCATTCCACAGCCAAACCGGCCACAGCCATACCTGTTCCAGCAGCTGTTTGTTCTGCAGCTGTAGCTGTGCAGCGGTGTGTTCCTGCTGCTTGTTCTTCTCCTCCAGCAGCTGTACCTCTGTATACAGCTGCGACTTGTCCACCTCCGAGTCACGCAGCTGCTGCTTCAGTGAGTCAGACTCCACCTCCACCTGGACACGCTCAATCTGGTGCATCACCTGCAACATCAGCAAACATCCATACACCTGTCACATAGCTATCACATAGCTGTCACACAGCTGTCAAGCAGTGTCATGTCATATCAAGAACCACCACTTTCTCATCCTAATGCTTTCCCAACATAGGAAGCTATATGTTTAAAATTGGCCATGGTTAATCCTAATTTACATTGCTTTTCTCTTCTTTTTTATTACTGGGAGTGGCTTATAACCGCTTTCAAGATCATGTCACACACATCACTGCTTGTCAGGAAACCTGCAACAGCTGTAGCATTGAGTGTTGCAGTAAACCTGCGAGCACTGGCTGGTACCGACAGACCAAGGATGATAACTGCACTTCCATGGTACAGACAGTGCATTCTATCATGATTGCATCAGAAAGGCAAATTCTGCATACATTGATGCTTAGTTGGGTCCAAACTCAGTGGCCCTTAAGATTTCCCACTGCGTTACCTCCCACCTTCTTATTTAATTATTAACTGTCTATTGTCATAATTATACCATGTATTGTGTAGCTCTGGATCAGACAGTGAGTGAATTACTGTTTTACGTGACAGCGGGAATGGATCAGACAGTGGCTACCACGTATATGCGCGCGTGTGTGTGCATGTGTGTGTGTGTGTGTGTGTGTACGTAGCATACCTCTGGCTCTCTGGCTTGTAGCGCCACCATGTCGGCCTTGTGTTCTCGGAGCTGACGTGACAGAGCCTGGTGTTCAGAGGACAGCTTCATGGCCACCGCTCGGTGCTTCCCCTCGGTCTCGCGAATCTGAGCCTCTTTCTGGTCCAGACTTTCCTGCAGCAGTAGCACCTCATTCCGCAGTGTCTCGTTCTCTTCCTGGAGCAGCTGGAAAACATTATGTGAATGTTAAATATGTTGAAACAAATTGCACAGCCTCAAAATTCTGTAAAATGACATCATCTCCACATATTTATTGGCAGTATATTCCATCACTTAACCCCTTTAAGGCCCGATGACTGATAGATCAGTTGAAAATTTCACCCCCCTTAACCCCAGTGACTGATAGATCAGTTGAATTGTTCACCTCTGTTAATGCCTAGTGACTGATAGATCAGTTCAACACACTTTTCCTTTTGTATTTGCACAATATAAATTTGGAGTAACTGCTAGAGTGCTGTTATTTATTCAGTAATACGTGTGCAAGTGTTTAAAATGACGCAGCTACAAAAGCACCGTAGGAGGCAAGTCCTATGACGTCGCCGGGCTTTACGTAGCCAGGGAACTCTAATAGGTAAAGGGTTAATAACCACTGGTAATTATTTGTCTAGGGATTTAACGAAAGCTGTTAAGCCCTGGAAATCATAAAATAGCTCAGAACTCATTCAGATTGAAGACGAGAAATTAAGGTAGTATGTTGAATTTGCATAATTTGAAGTAAAACTTGCAATGAGTTTTCCATTTCTGTATCGCCAGCAACAGTTAGCATAACGATGACCTGACAATTAAACATGATCATCTGCAAATCAACATCACGGATACATGACAATTAACATGATCACTGATTGACATAATGATCACATCAATTAACATAACAATCACCTAGTAATTGACATGATCACCATGGAATTAACATGATCACGTGACAATTAATATGATCACCAAATCAAGCAATAATTTGGGCATTTTATCTGAAAACTTTCTCGTTTTCGCCTTGGAATATATCAAGAAATCAACAAAATTGTAGTCCTGACAATTTGTATCCTAACCAAGTGATGAAGGAAATCCTCACAAGAACAGTTTCAGAATATGTCCAACCCCAACAGGACCTCTACAGAAGCGGATAGTAACTTGTGCAGTAGTCTTGGTAACCATGGTAATAACAAAATGTGAAGTAGTGACTACCTGCCCCAGCACCTTGATGATTTGCATTTGTAGTTGCTGTTATCACAGTAACCATGGTGATGCATGTCGTACATATCGCAGAAACCACGTCGACAGGAAATGTCATTGCTACTTAATGTGTGGTCCCTGAGGCAAGAGCGTTGTGAACTTTGCGCTGTTCCAACACGCGCTGCCGGTGCTCCGAGGTCAACACAGGAACGAGGGTATCTTCCAGGTCTTCGATTCTGCGCTGGAAGCGATTTCGGTCTCGCACAAAGTTTTCCCAGTGTCCTTTGCGAGCAGACTGGTAGGCGTAAGACCACACAACCATGGGATGAATGACCGAGAGATATTTGTCTTCCGGAAAATGGACCTAAAAAAGTTACTAACAGTTAATAAACATGAAAGGAAATAATAACATGTCGGTTATCAAACATGGATAGAAGTTGAATAGCACATAAACAAAGCGTTCTATCACAAAGGTATCCAATTGGAAGCTTCCATATTTATGCCCCGAGCTTACTTACAGAAAGTTGAAAAAGAAACATTTAATTAAAATTACTGGAATGACCCATTATACATACATGATACATGATTATACATACATGATTATACATACATGATGCACTGATGCAGACACTGACCACATGTGGATATGGTAAGGGGGAATTAACTCTGAATATTACCCAGGAGACCCGATACTAAATCTGAATATTTATTCCAAATGGCAACAAAATTATACCACAATATAATGTATATTGGTAAAGTTGCACTGCAGTTAACTGGTAAACTTGTAATCACCCCTACAATAATAGATACTAGAAATTAATCAAATTTGTGTTTTTTTAAAGTCATTTGAATCATTAGTCAGGCTAGTTACTAGTAGGTTTTTAAAGTTATGTCTTCATCACTGATCATAGATAATTACCGACATGATAAATCCGAGTACATATTGCATCAGCTAATTTGCGATTCTAAAGCATATGTAGCTTTCAGACTAATTGAGTTTGCATAATCTACATTATAAATGTTCACTTATTTTTACCTTCTTTCCACTTTTCTTAGACGATGGTTTATGATCTTTCACAGATATCTGTACATTCCAACTGGCATTGATGTCTTCTAAAACTTTATTTTGAAGACTCTCACTACTAGATACAGGGGAAATACGAACTTCAAAGTTTACAGGAGATTGAGCAGATGGAAGGTAGTTGAAGAGATTGCACTGCGTCAGTTCGGCTTCAACGTCGCCCCAGTCTCCATCAACACTGTCATAGTCGTCGTCGTCGTCGTCGCTAAATGACACAACAAAGTCGGAACAAAGCGAACGACCATTTGGCACAGGATGTGAATCCGAGCTAGGGGAAACACCCAGATAGAAAGACAGAGACTTCCCACATTTATCGTCCTGTGTGGAGTCTCCCCCGATATCCACGCTGCATTCGACGAGCAGTTTCCCACCAGGCGATGCTTTGTTGTCAGGGCAACATGATGCGATGGCTCTGGCTTTCTGTTGCTTCCGTCTGCGCTGCTTGCTGGCAGGGGCACGTCCCCTTTTCAAATTCTTGCGGATGAAGAGGACGTGTATATTGGAATCGGATTTAACGAGAGCCGGATCATCCCCCGCTCTGGAATTCTGGGAGCTGCAGCAACTTCCTGTCATGTCAGCCAGTTCCTGTTCCCCAGCAGCTGCATTCTGGGAAGCTCCACAACTTCCTGAAGCACCTTTGGATCTCATATTGACTGTGAACTGCTGAACTTTATCCTGACATGTATTAGCAGTTCTAGCACTCGAGCTACAACGTTCTACTTTAGGTTTATCACAATTTTCTACACATGTAATAGTGATGTCTTGGTCTATGTTTACACTGTCCACTGGAGATGAAACTCTATCTTCACAATGTGTTTGAGCCATGGTGTTTGTTTCT
Source organism: Lepetodrilus schrolli (assembly GCA_032361225.1). NCBI lineage: Eukaryota > Metazoa > Mollusca > Gastropoda > Lepetellida > Lepetodrilidae > Lepetodrilus > Lepetodrilus schrolli. The sequence goes on from JAUTBT010026242.1 coordinate 16,409, forward strand.
TTTGATTGGCAGATACGATACATCTCAGTAGACATGCCAGACAGATCTGTAGTGATACAGTCAGTCTGAGCATCTGATAAACGAGCTTCACGACTAGGTTTGATGGACTCAATTTGTGGGCATTTTGACTTTGAGTAGAATGAGGCACTCGTGGGTTCTGATGATGGAGCCGTCTTCACTAGTTCCGCTCTATGATGTTTCGGCATGTGACTTCTGTAAGAACTGTCATACCTCTGCCTCCCGTGTTGATTGTGTTGATTTTCCATTCTCATCAAAGGTGTTCCCAAACCAGCACAATATTTCATGTCACGGCGATGAATCAGGCCAAATGTTCTTGGATGTCCACTGTGCACACAATTAAATGAATTTGAAAACCGATGACAAGGAAACATGCCAATGGCGCTAGATGTTCCAAGATGTATACCGTTATAATTCCATCCTGAAATGCCACATTGAGGCTGCATTAACTTCTGCTCTTGTGCATGACTAACTGAAAACTTGTCAACAAGACTTTCAAACATATTTGCATTAACGTCGGTAATACTAGTTTTAGTATGTGTTAAATTACTGGCGCTCAGTCCAGTCCAATGGCCAACTCTAGAATTTGTACAGGTTTTCATGTTGCAGGGATTGTTATTCACAGGCTGAACTCCCAAGTCTGCAGCGGCCCAAGAATTGTGTTCCACTGATGTAACATCGCCCGTACTGTTTAGCCGCATGAAGGGTGCACCTGACCTACCTACGTGCCCATTTACACACGCGGATTTCGTCCGCCATTTCCTGCCATATGTCTGCATATTCCTGTAGATAGTTCACGCGCTTACTTCATACTTCGAGAGTGCCATGTATGTGACATAACGAGAAAATCAATTGTCATATTGTCATGAATACCGGCATAAGCGTATATTTGGTTAGCTTCAGTGTCACTGTCAACATACGAACACGAATGGTGACGAAATCGATGATTGAGATCTGGGGACTTCGCGTGATTACAGTTTCTGTTTCTCTCGACAAACTTCAATACTCCGTTGTTATTTGATTCCGTAACACCTTCTCTTGACTCTGATATTCGATCCATTTTCTCAACACGGTAAAACTTGCTTCACTTTGAAATTGGCAAATGGTGTAAATTTGTCGACATGATTCTGAGTTTATTCGTGGATTCTTAGGCAAGTGAACTCTTGACATCATATAAGTATCCACTGTAACAAAATAGTTCCAAGGGTTGGTCCGGTTTTATTCAGTTATATTTTATATCGTGAACTATAAACACTAACTAGGTAAATATATATGCTTTGAACATTGCACTAAATTGTACGTTTATTAATAGTTCAAACAGATGACTGCGAACAAGGAAAACATAGCGTATTAATATCTTGGCATACCAACAATGTCAAGGTCATTTGTAAGATTGCATCAGACTTCGCGCCTGCTTTCTACGTCAACTATCCAGCTCTAGTAGATCCTATGTTATACGTGTATAATGTCTCGTATCTTGCTTAGCATTACATTTAGAAGACGCTCGAAGTCAAATGAATTGCTATCAATCAAAATAGTATTCATATTCTAGGCTATAATGTTATAAAACAATTATTGACAAGTGCCGATGTATCTAGAAATAATATCATTTTGTTCTATTTTTAGATAGGTTAAAGGTTGATGTATTATTTTGGGGATTGTCATACCAGATGATGACTAACGTAAAAAATATTAACTTTGATCAAATAAGTTATTTATAAACAAAGTTGGTTCAATGAACAGCGGTTTATGGCCTGAAGAAAATGTGGATATACTAAATATTAGGTCGTTCTATTATTATTATCATTGTTATTAATATTATTATTATTATCATTGTTATTATTATTATCATCATTGTTATTCTTATTATTATTATTGTTGTTGTTATTGTTATTATTGTTGATATTGTTATTAATGTTATTGTCTGAAAACAGCAAAGTAAGGTTTAATTAGTACACAGTTTCTGGGTTGATAGGCGATGGTTAAATATTAGATATGGACCAGAATGATTCACCGTACTTTGTAGATTTACAACATGAATCGGGAATTATATATGTCTAATGGAATGGAATGAATTATTGCTTTACGTCACAGCGGGAATATTTCACCCATAGACGAAGACAATATGTCTAAGAAATGTTTTTAAATTCTTAAGCATAAAATACAGTCGGGATGTAATATGGTTATGACCGTATTTTATTTTTAGGACTTTAAAAACATTTTAATAATTATTATTTCCTAAGTATTGAATAATTTGATAAAATACTCCAATCTGGTCTGTAATCAGTTGTATTTAATTCTTACTGCTATGTAGAATGTCTAAAACTACATAGATCTATTTTTATCACTGAGTCTAGTCTATTTTTAGAGAGTATAGACGTATTCATGTAGACAAAGAAAATGATGAAATAAAGTGTAGACTGTACCTAGACATGAAACATATTTACCTCTGTTTAATCATGAACAACATATCTTATATACTTATATCTGAGACAACTTATTAATTATTACTTATATCTGAGACAACTCATTAATTATTACTTATATCTGAGACAACCTATTAATTATTACTTATATCTGAGACAACTTATTAATTATTCTGAGACAACTTATTAATTATTACTTATATCTGAGACAACTTATTAATTATTACTTATATCTGAGACAACTTATTAATTATTCTGAGACAACTTATTAATAATTACTTATATCTGAGACAACTTCTTAATTATTACTTATATCTGAGACAACTTATTAATTATTACTTATCTGAGACAAGTATAGAATATCTAGTATAAAGTAAAACAGACGAAAATTAATTTGTTTTAATTATATTTCCAAAAATATAATGTCAAGAATGACATTTTTGTAATGTACAAAAGAAAGTTATTTAGACTATTTTCATAGCAGTTGGATACACTCACTATTACCAACTTCAGAAAGTATCATTACTACATTTTTTTTAATGTTCTTGAGGCCTACGTGCACAAACCATGCACACATTTATCGTGCTGAACATGCACGTGCAACACGGATACACCTTGCCTTCAAGTGGTAGGTTTTTCCTTATTCGTTAGCTGTTGCAAACGCTCTGGCTGCAACATTGCAACGGCAAGCAGGGGAAGACTCGTTTAGCAGTTTCACGTTTATTAAATGTTCACCTGGGGCTGTATGCATGAACCCTCGTGCACAGCAGAAGTACCTATGCGGAGCATTACCATGTTAAGTCCGTATGCACGAGCACTTAATAAGCCTCGTTTTATGCAGCGCATTGGCAAAGCGGTACATATCTTAATGCCGCCCAGCTACTAGGGGTGTGTTCAATGGAGAATACATACAATACACTACAATACAATACTTTTCTCTACATTTAGTAGTTCGCTGAAC
>JAUTBT010026253.1:0-19812 GCA_032361225.1 Lepetodrilus schrolli
AATTTGTAGCTTTAATATCCTCTATAAATAACAGAAGAATTTGTAGCTTTAATATCCTCTATAAATAACAGAAGAATTTGTAGCTTTAATATCCTCTATAAATAACAGAAGAATGTGTAGCTTAACAGAGAAAAATATGTTAATTAAATGAATTAATTTAATGTAAATTTCAAACAGTATATACTGCAGTCATTTACTCTTTAACTTGCAGCTTAGTTTTTGGTCATGTCAACATACCAAAATTCCAATTTGCATTGTTTTGAACATGAAGTCAATGAATCGCAGTCTGTATAATGATAGACAATGTCCCAGGAAAGACTTCCCTGTTACTGCTACGAAGCTATTGATGTTTATGAGGTGTGTGCATAATTTCAGGAAGACCTAAAGAAAGTCCCCGTGGACCCCGCAGAACAGAAGCGCAAGGCTCAGGAAGTGTCCGCGTGTCGGATTCTCACTCAGGAGGACTTCGCCAGGATCAGCGAGGCCCAGGCAGCTAAGGAGGTGACGCACACCACCAAGTCCGGCAAGAAGAGGAAGTCTGTGGAGATGGTCACCGAGAACAGGTACGGGGCAGTAATCCCGTTTTTGAGTACGATTTACACCAAAAATATTGTAACCTTGGGGCCCGTTTATATATTTATTTTCAATGCGATCGTTATAATGCACGATTTGGATGACTTCAAATATAATGGTGTCGCAGTCTGTGACAAGCCTGTTATTATGTTACACTATGTTTGTGCATTATTTTTCGCCAATGCCTTGATCCAGTTGACAGTCGACACACACCTGGCCCAGAGATTATGAAACATTTTTTTATTATGATTTTATGCTCAAGCTCAAATTTTTTGTGAACAAGACTTTGAGTTGAATATGAAATCGTATTCAAAAAAAGGTTTCATAATCTCTGGGCCAAATGTGTGTCGACCGTCAACTGGATCAAGTCATTGCTAAACAATAAAGCACATTTGGTTGCCTCCAGCAGGAAGATGGTTAACTTGCCAAGAGTGAATGGCAGTCACAAGTCATACGTAGATGTGTTAACCGTCACCCTGCTGGTTTTATCACAATCACTGCAATTTATCGTCACGTATGAGTAAAAGATTCCCGCAGTGACGTAACCAATAATTCACTCACTGCAATTTGAGGCACGTCTGGTTGGCTTCGGTAGGGAAAGGGTTAATTTCCTACATTTGTTCGACAGAGGTGAGCTGCCCCATCTGGCCGATATTGAGAACGTTCACAAGCGACGAGCCCACGACAAGGAATCCAGGCTGGCCACTGTCCTGGTGAGGCCAAGGCAACGGTGCTATCAGTACTCTTGCTCTCTCTAGTTTTTTCTTTATTTTTCTCTCTCACTCTCCCTCTAACATTTAACTTGAATCACAATTTTTTTGTCCAGTCAAAATTTCTTCTGGATCGACAGTTACACCAAATTGAATACGATGACTGCAGTTTCCATGTAAGCATGAGTAGGGAAGTGTACGAAAATGAGTGGAATGGATCATGGTATACACCAGACAGAATGAGACTACCGTAACAGCATTTACTTTTTTTTCAATTAAGGCTGGGCGTGAAGGACGTGGGAAGTACGGGCACGGGCGGGAGAAAATGAACCCCGATGCCAGTACTAGCAATAAACAGAAGATGAAGAGCAAACCTTTCATGATGGTCAAATACAAGATGCAGAGGAAAGGAAAGCGGTCATTCCAGGACAAACAAGTAGGTCGATGTCTTTGCCTGGCCCCGAGGTTATGAAACACTTTTAATACGATTTCATGCTCAAGTTTTGTTCACAAATCCCCATACAAAATTTGAGTAGAGCAGGAAATTATACTAAAAAAATGTTCTGTATGTTTTTGAGTTTTTATTTGGTGCATTATTAAAATGCACATCACACCAGTTATTATTGTTGTTGATATCATCGTTGTTAATACTTAACTAGTATCCTACTTGATGATAACACCACTTTATAACTAGTATCCTACTTGATGATAACACCACTTTATAACTAGAGTATCCTACTTGATGATAACACCACTTTATAACTAGTATCCTACTTGATAACACCACTTTAACTAGTATCCTACTTGATGATAACACCACTTTATAACTAGTATCCTACTTATAAAATGTCCTCTTTCAATTGCAGATTGCTTTGAGGAATGCTTTACTGAAGAGACAGAAAATGAGCAAGAAGTTCTAAACATACATGGTATATTGTATATGAAATGTATGTGGGAAATGTAAATAAATAAACTATATGTGATGGAAAACTTGTGTGTTCTTTGATGGCTGCAGATGATAGTTATATATGGGTGATGAATATTTGTAAAAATGTGGACAAAATGTTCTGTTAAACCTTCATGGTGTATACGAATGTCATAACGAGGATACTAGCGCCAGAACAAGTGAACAAAGCTGTTATACGAGCGCTCCGTCCCACCAAGAGGAGTGCGACAGCATGGACAGGGCCCTACGAATAGAGCCCTCCCATTCCGTGATTTTGGCCCAAGTCACGGACATCTTGGGGGTCCGATGAACCAAGTTCCTCGACCCTAGATGGCCGTGGAGGAGGTTGGAGTCCCCCCCCCCCCGAGTCAGGGGAGAGCTCTGGTAAGCCTGTGCAGGGGCTACCGCGGGCTTAAACCCCGACATTTTCCCTGGTGAATGGTGAGTGAGGACCTTCGCAGTGGGGCCCGGAGGATCGGGGACCACAGAAGGGCCGGGGTCGTCTCCCCGCCCTCTTGTGTGAGAGGGAGGAGGGTACCCCAGGCAGTGGAGGAATCCGCTTGGACGGGAGGGGAGCAGGTGGGGGGGAGCAGGAGACGGGAGAGCCGAGGCTCTCGACCGACTCTGAGACAGTGACTGGCTCTAGCACGAATGCCTGAGCCGGGTGCGAATTCGCGGGACAGAAAAAATTTGTGCTTCTTCCAGTGTACAGAAGCCCACCCATTGCAAATAGGACATGGGTCGGCCTCTGTACACACGTGGCAGGATTCACACACAGCGTGTGAATCCCCCGCTGGCAATTTATTATTGCAGTCTACCCCAGGACAAGCCGCAGGGCAACTCCTGGCGAAGATATCCATCTCGAATCAAAAGTCACTCTCTGTGTTTTATATATTGGCTATTTGAAGCAAAACGGCGTTTTACCAATGTTTATTGTCGGAAGTATTCGAAATAGAAAGCTTTCTCATAGCGGTACATTATTGTCATACCGCATAATGGAAACCTACCATTTACGTACAAGTTGCTACTAATGAGTACAGACTGCAAATCCTATTGTGATCATTCCAGCGTCTCGCCTTTGGAAGTTGGGACAAGATGAGACAATATTTGAGATCGTTCTCATCAATCACTTTCTTCTCCCTGCTGGATTCAGCACGAGCACTGCTCTTTAGGACATCTCCAATAAGCCAGCTCAAGAGTTTCGATTACAATTTACACACAGAATGCGCGTGTCGAACAACTGTAGTGCTAATAATTTGTGTTTATCGTCTATTTTGTGCTACGTGTTTGTTAAAGCCACTGTAAAGTATTCTGGTGGTTGTGATTAGCATTATAATATATACAATAACATGCTTTCACCTTTGATGTGTGCATGCGTATTCGAAACTCCAAGCTGGCTTATTGCTTACAACATGGCGAGAGCAAACAAGACGGTAGTCATGATGATATTCTTGACATTTTATTGCAAAGTTTCTCTAACGTTCGCCTCTAATATTTTGATTGCTGATGTCACCAAGTGACCGATACAAAACTGTTTTACTATATTTACAAGCTTGTACAAACCATACATATTAACATCCTTCTCTGCCACAGGCCAACACACACTGAGTATGAATTGCATTTACACTGTACAAAAAAAAAAATGGAATATTCAATTGTAAATTTGAATACCTGTAAACATCAGGACTTGTATATACAAGCACTCTGTTCACTCAAACATGATAATGATGAATGCCAATGTGATGTAATATGTATACAATGGAACTGATTTAACAGGCAAGTGTGGTGAATTCATAACTTTAAAAAACGATAAATTAAAGAGAAAAAAATCACATTAGCTATCATAATATCAATTCTTAGTTTTCTATCAAACATCATGCTTCGGAGCATATTGAGTATTTCGAGGGCATAGCAGTTAACCATAAGTTTAGGACTATATAAACCACTTATTTTAACAGCACTTCGGATATACATTGCATAGTCTCGCCCACCCCACGAAGTCTCGCCCACCCCGAAAACAACTGTGTAGCGGAGGAAAGAAGAAATAAAACAATTTTTATAAGCAAAGTGTCGCTATTAGCAACCATGTAAAACTTGGAAGAGATTCCCACTAGAAAATTACACAACATTGCTATTTCTTTCCTGGAATGTATACATCCTGCAGACCAACAATAACATGATAAAATTTTGAACGTTCTAAAATAAAGTTTTAATTGTCTTAAGTCGTCTATTTCATGTTCAACAATCTTTGGTATTTTTAAATCAAATGCAATGATAAAATGCAGCAGTTTGGTTAAAAAAACAAAAACAAAAAACATTGAAAATGCTCGACAATAAAATATGTGTTCTATCAAGCTTACATAAGATTTCTGAACTGTTCTTCTGAAGATGTTGATGTCAAAACATGTTTCCAGTCAGCTCGGTGTGCTTGATGACTAACAGGCCTACCAATGAAAATGGATCAGAAACCATAAAACATACATATGATAAAAGTCTGCATAGGACCTGCTGATTTACACAGAGTGATTGAAAATGTTAAATCTGCATCATTCAATCTGTGACATGTTGGACATACCAAACATGCAGATTCTATGTTTTATGAAGCTGATCTGTGGTGAATGATGCAGATAATATATTTTCAGTCATTATCTCCAAGTACCACTCTTCAAGTTCTATGTAGAGTGTAGTCATATGAATGTCGGTTTTCATCAATTGGTAACCTGAACAAGGAACCCATAAAATACTGACGGCTGATCGCCAATGTTTACTATGTCAATGTTTACTATGTAGACTGAACCAATGTTTACTATGTAGACTGAACCAATGTTTACTATGTAGACTGAACCAATGCATTAATGCCAGCCATTCTCTCTTTCTCTCTCACACCGTATATAACATCATTCAACATGATTCATGATTCATCAAGTATATAGACAGAACTCTGCATGTTAAATAATCTCATCTCTATAAACATATACATGGCATCTATGACGCAGCAATAGTAATGATCAGTCTAAAATAATCGATGGTTTTTATGTACAGTGAGTTGTCTAAAAAAATAATTAGACGATTTCTTCCAACGTTGGTCAGTGAGCGTGGGTTCATCGCTCATCTGAAGTGCGACAGCTTCATTGTTGTCATAGCAACAGAAAACAAGTGGTCCACATTGCATAAGTCACGTGTATGGAGACAAATAATGCTGTTGTCTGCATTAGGCTATGACGGTGAGCACAGCCTTGCTGTCTGTCAGTCGAGACCTCTGGAAAAACTCTCATATCACAAAATCTTTCGACAGTACCATTCTTACACACTCTCACATAAACCACATATCCGGAAATGAATGAAGTATCATATCCGGAACTCTTGTTCAGATTCGGAAGAGGCGCTCAACACGATATGTCCGTTCCGTTTCGAGACGCCTTTTCCTGGAGTGGTATGTCCCGAGCTGTGGCCGGACCCATGAGCACTGACGACTGGGGAGGGTGACCCCGTCGCCAAGGGAGACAAAGAGGGGGTGAAGGATGGGGTCAGCGCCGGGGAGGTGACACTCGACTCGTAGCTGATCGGGGAGCGTGGCAAACTGGGCAGGGAAGTGTTCATGGTGCTGGCACGTGCCGAGTTTCCGTGAGGTGAGCTCCCCGACGACGTGTGACTAGGTCGAGGTGCGAAGGCTTTAGGTGGGGCATTCGTTATCATGGGAGGCGGGACCATTTTAACTTTCGGCGGGGCTAGCGAGGAGTTGATCAGCCTCTGAGGAACTGTCCGCACCGGATGCTTCCTCGGCTGAACACTATCGTCTTTCAACTTTGCGATTTCCGCAAACACATGAGCGAGGGGCTGGTACTGTGGTCCCCAGTTGAGAAGGTAGTCCCAGTTGTACGAGCCACTGTACTCCTCCTCGCTGTTAATGACACTGGAGAGAGAGCCGGCATGTTGGGCCTCCGGCTCGTGGAAGCCCATGTCCTTGTTGCGGTCGATCATGGCCACCTCCTCGTCGGTCTCCGTGTCCGTGGTCGTCACCTTGTCGTAGTCGCTGTGGGCCTCCATGTGACCCTCGCCGCCACCCTCGTCCGAGAACTGGTGCATGCTCTCCACCGACTGCGCGATCGGTTGGCTAACAGACTTGATCTTTGGCTTGCCGATCTTTGCCGAGTCGATGCCCAGCCTGGCCAGGTATTCCTGGTGTGTCTGCACGGAGGGCTCCGACAGTGTGTCGTCATCGGGCGGGATCCCGGAGTCCGGCATGTGCTTGCGGTGGTGCATGTAGCCCTGGGGACTGTTCAGCTGGTTGTTGGAGTTGATCATCCGGATCTCCTCATCCTCGTCCTCTTCCTCCGCGGACCCTCGTCCGCTGGACGCCGAGTGCGACTGGTCCGAAATGTCCGAGCTGGTGATGTTGGCTGGGTTCGGGGCAAGTGACCTCATGTGGTCCTTGTATGGGGGAGGGGCTCCATTCAGCTGAGGTCTGGACAATGCAGGGGGCGTGAAGCCAAACCCAGAGTTCTCTGTATTCTCGTTGGGGTCGTGAGGGGGCCGCTTGTTCTGTCGTCGCCTTCTCTTGATGAGGCAGATAATTATGATCACCATGGCGATGATGATGAGGATGGTCATTACAACGATCATGGCGATCGTGACAACAGAAACTCCGGCGACGGGCGCGGCGACATACTTGCATCCCTGGCACTCGCGGTCGATGTCCACCACAACTCTGGCCGTGGCCTCCTGGGAGTCATCCTGGCCAGACCACGCTTTGATCATCAGCGTCGTCGACTCATCCGTGAGTGCGCGTTTCCTCCGCCGTGACTGAGGGGCGTCGCTGTGAAATGACCGCTTGACCGTAATGTTGCCAGTGGCCGGGTGGATGGCAAAATAGTCACTGTGGTACTCTATCTCATATACCACCTTCCCAGCTGTACCACCGTCGTTGTCCGTGGCAACTACACGTCCAACATACGTTCCTTCGCGGTCACTTCCTTTGACCTGGAAGTTGTACGACTCCTGCGTGAACTGGGGCACATATTCATCCACATCCACGATGTTAATCATAGCGTTCACAGTATTCGTGTTTTGGTCAATATCGTTCACCCTTATTTTGATAGAATAATAATTCCTCTTCTCATAGTCAAATTTCCGCAGAGTGGTGACTTGACCGGTAGTTGTGTTGAGTTTGAAGTCGTCGTAATCCGAACTGTCTGGCAGGAGGGTGTACGTGAGAACTCCATATATGCCTCCATCGCCATCGTTGGCTTGAGCCTGGAACACCGGAGAACCTATCTTCTGTTTCTCCTTCACATATGCCACATAAGGCGAGATCGGGAACACGGGAGAGAACTCGTTTACATCCGTGACGTTGATCTCGATGGTGACAAAAGCTGACAATCTGGGCTTGTTAGGCGGACATTTGGAGCAGTCAACAGCGCGCACGATCAGCCGATGGAAGGTGTGGCTCTCGTAGTCGAGACTGGCGCCAGGCATAATGAAGAGCCCGCCATTGGTCCCGTGGATGAAGAAGATGCCCTCATTGTTGCCGGACGTTATCGTGTACTGGATCTCTGCGTGCATGCCCTGGTCTGCGTCATCAGCGGCAACCACCTGGAACACCTTCTCCGACTGGTAGTTCTCGGGCAGCTCCAGGTGGTAGATGTTGTCAGGCTGATGGAAGCGAGGTGGGTTGTCGTTCTCGTCCTGAACATTGATCGTCACGGAGACGCTGGTCGTCATGGGAGGATTGCCACGGTCGATAGCGATGGCTGTAAGGTTGTACTGCGACACGTTCTCTCGGTTGACCTGGTTCATCAGGATGATTTCCCCAGTCTTCCTGCGGATCTGGAAGTTGGTGGCAGAGAGGTCATCGTTGTCGATCAACTTGTAGTTGATGTTGTCGTCTCGGTGGACATGTACAATGTCACGGTCGATGGCACTGACTTGCAGGATGAGCTCACCTCTGACCTTGAACTCGCTGATGGTGACTCTGTGGAGAGAAATACATCCATTAACAATCGCTTCAGACCAGAGTAAAGCTAATTAAATAGGAAAACAAATATCAGTTACGCTAATAAAAAATGACCAAAAAGGAAAAGTAATTTATTTAGTACTTTTGACTGGGAAAAATTATGCTGATTGGTGATAAACTTTGAAAAGCAGAAAAGATTTATATCCTGAGCAAAATCTATCTCCGTCTATCTACATTCACAGTAGGTGGTTGACAGAGGACACTAGGTGGTTGACAGAACACTAGGTGGCTGACAGGACACTAGGTAGTTAGTGGTTGGCAGGACACTATGTGGTTGACAGGGCACTAGGTGGTTAACAGGACACTAGGTGGTTGACAGGACACTTACTGGTAGTGAGACTGGTTGAACTCGGGACTGAACTTGTTGATGTCGGTGATCTGGACGTGGACCGCGACCAAGTCGGACAGCGCCGGGGAGCCGTGGTCACGTGCTACCACCACCAGCTCCATGACGGAGGACGAAGTCGCGGATGTCAGATTCACTCGTGTGTAGATGGCTCCTGCAGCAAAAAAAAACAAACATCGAGAATGATTCAGGCGATCAAGGACATTCACATTTATAGATGAATAAAGGAATTTGTGCTTTTTGTCGCAGCAGGAATATTCACTTATACGCAAATACAAAGCACAAAAAAACGGAAAAGATAGTGCCTATATTTACCTGTCTGTGACAGAGATAGTGCCTATATTTAGCTGTCTGTGACAGAGATAGTGCCTATATTTACCTGTCTGTGACAAATAGAGCCTGTATTTACCTGTCTGGGGGTCAATGGAGAAGCTGTTGTTGAAGGTGGACCGGAGGCTGTAGGTGATCCGCTTGTTCTCCCCCGAGTCAGCATCAGTAGCGTTCACAGTGATCACAGACGTTCCTGCTGGCACCGACTCCTCCAGGGATACCTGCAATGTTCAAACAATCATGTGAACACTTTCTGAACATCCAGACATCAATGTGAACTCTTTCTGAACATCCAGACATCAATGTGAACACTTTCTGAACATCCAGACATCAATGTGAACACTTTCTGAACATCCAGACATCAATGTGAACTCTTTCTGAACATACACACACCCCTGTGAATGGTTTCTGAGCGTTCAAACAACCATGTGTACTCCTAAACCATTCTTTGGTCAAACTCGAGACCTCGACTCAGTGACAGCTTCCATACTCAAGGTCTCTGATGCAGTAGTGTATGTGTGAGGAGGCTCTGTGTCTGGGTTATAGAGGATGTTAGTTTGTATGCAAGAATTATTCCTATTGTATAGTTTGAAATGTAAACTGAATGACGACCAATTAGCAACTTTGTTATTTCTAAGATGGATATGGTGCAAATGAATAGTTTCCAGTATGTACATCAAAGAAATTAGTGCATTGTTCATTGACATGAATGTATAATTTGTGGTAGCCCTACATATATATATCTAACACATCTCGAAATGTATACCTGGTAATTTTGCTGAGTGAATTTGGGAGCATTGTCATTTTCATCTTCGATGTGGATGTCAATCTGTGTGAATTTGTTGTGTTTTTCATCAGAAACCTGAAACAAAACAAATAAAATGTCATCATTTAAATCAAATTTAGTTGAGAACGCATTAGAATCGACGACATTTCATTGGACACTAGCAATATATTCAAAATGCATCCTTACCGCGATTCCGAGCACGTAGCGATTCTTGGCCTCATAGTCTACAGGTGTGGCCAGAGAAATACTTCCGCTGAATCTGTCAATGTTGAACACGCCGTCAACGTTGCCGTTTGTCTGGAAGGAGTACAACAGCTTCGGCTGAAAGTCCACGTCGGTGGCAGTTACCGTGGTGATGGGAGAACCAACCTTACGATCTGAAAGAGAGAGATAATAACATCACATTCCACTCGCAGTTTTATATCTAAATAATTGATATTAACAGTATTTTGCTTGCGTAAGTTTGAATAGATGGCTATGTCTGGGGGAATTGCAAGGACTATTTGAGTGTTTTAGAATTAAGTATCGAAATAAAATAAAACATTTATACTTATGTAGTATTTCTATTTGATCACAATACAGAAAACTGATCAATATTCAAATTCATTTCAACTCAATGTTGTTTCTATTTCTTTTTCTAACTGTTCATGTCACACATGATAGTTATCCAAGAAAATTTATAGAGTGACGAAATAAGGATTTCTCGTCACTGATATAGTCCGCTATCCTACTGCCAAGTATATAATAAAAGGCTATATTACCCCCCTATGGGAAATTGTTGTGGAATAAAAGAAATGACTGTACATGGTACATAACAAATTGATCAGCACTCGACGCTCACTTTCACTGATTTTAATGATGGAATGCTTGGGGAAGTTTGGCTCGTTGTCGTTCACGTCGTTGATGGTGATGTACAGCGTGCATGTGGACCGACTGTGTGTGCCCTGGTCCACCGCCTCGATCAGCAGCTCGTAGGAACTGGTCACCTCCCTGTCCAGTGCCGACGTTTTCCTGGATGTCATCACAATGCCCGTGATGTCGGGCTGGATGTCGAAGGCTTTGTCAGTGTTGCCGTCGATGATGTGGTACCTGACGATGCTGTTGACTCCGGTGTCGGCGTCAGTGGCGTGGATCTGTAGACAAATACAAAAGAATGGTCCAAACTCAAAACCATGAATCTTTAATAGCCACTTTTGTGTACTGGAAAACAGCTTTTCTATTCACTATTGCATAGACCTTACAGCCATGTTATGGAAGGTTCACAAGTAGTAATAATAATAATAATAATAATAATAATAATATTGTATTTAAAAAATTAAAAAATATTTTTGTAATTGTAGTTTAAAGCCGCTTTCAAGATTCTTTTACTTGTATCATGGCTTGTCAGTATAGGGCAGGAGGAAACCCACAACACCTGTAGCGCTGAATGTTGCAGTAAACCTGCAAGCACCAGTAACTGACACACCAAGGATGACAACTGCATTGCCACTCTACAGTGAATGAATTATTGTTTTACGTCATAGCGGTAATCATAGCGATGATGCCACTCTACAGACAGTAGAACCTTTGAACCTGGAACCTTTGGCTCTGAAGTACAATGTTCTACCATTGCGCTACCACCTGCCCCAATAATAATAATAATAATAATAATAATAATAATAATAATAATATAAAGGACACATAATATCTGTTAAACTCCATACCAAACTCCATACCAAAGCGCAAACAAAAGAAAAAGATAAATTGGACAGTTTAGACATATTGGCAGAAATAAATCATGTTGCGTTTTGTTTTTTTCACCTGAGTGACAAAGGTCTCTGGTGCATTGTTTTCCCACACAGATGTGTAGTATCTCTCCTGGGTGAACTTAGGAGCGTTGTCATTGACGTCGGTGAGGTTCACCCAGACAGTGGCATAGGCGTAGGT
The DNA here is from genome assembly GCA_032361225.1 of Lepetodrilus schrolli. Classification (NCBI taxonomy): domain Eukaryota; kingdom Metazoa; phylum Mollusca; class Gastropoda; order Lepetellida; family Lepetodrilidae; genus Lepetodrilus; species Lepetodrilus schrolli. The sequence continues at coordinate 11,632 of JAUTBT010026253.1, forward strand.
GTTCATGGAGGTGGCCTGCACGATCAGTCTCATAGTGGCACTCTTCTCATAGTCGATCAGCGCAGTGTTTTTAACAGATATCATACCTACAATGTAAAAGGAGAGTCACTCAAATAGTAATTAAGGAAAAGTAAATATATAAAAATCAATAAAATTGGCCATATCAAGTTATAACAGATGGCTGAAAATAGTTGCCATACACACAGAAAAACAAAGTAAAATCTAGACAATTCTTGCCAAAGCAGACGTTCATTCTAATACACAATAATACACAAATTATACACAATAATACACAATAAACAATAATACACAAATAATACACAATAATACACAATAAACAATAATACACAAATAATGCACAATAATACACAATAATACACAAATAATACACAATAATGGTCTGGTTTTTCGTTTTGGTTGAGTCAGAGCTCAGGAGTAATTTTCAGTCAAATGGGGACAAGTCAGTTTATGACAGAAGGAAACATGTAACACCACTAGAACATAGCCTTGCAGCAACGCTGTGAGTACCGACCAACTCACCGTTATCGGTGTTGATGTTGAACGGGTCGCCATCGTTCCCCCCAGCGAACCTGTAGGTGATGGGGTTCCTGTTGTACGTTGCATGCACCTGGAGGACCTCGTAGCCATTGTCCACATCCTCTGCGATCTGCTTGCTGTAGTCGTCTTGTAGGAAGGTCAAGGTCGGGTCACTTGGCGAGCCCACGGTGATTTCCACCACGCCTGAAAAACACAGAGGTTTCCATTTCATTGGATACTGCACGGGATTAATATTATACGACTGAGTTTCATAGAATGCTAGGAATGTAACTTATTTGACCTCAATTGGAGGCAACCAGAGAAACTCTATAGAGCGCATAGCTATCTGGAACATCACCTCTCCGTGATTCTTGCTGATTTTATTCATCAGAAAAGTGTATATGACCGTATCATAGTCCAGCACGAAGAAGTTCCATGCGTGCAACTGGATGACGTACCTGTGGAGCTTTGAGGAGGCCTGCCCTTGTCCATGACGATGATCTGGATGTTGTGGTAGCCAACAGCATCGCGCAGAGCCCGGGTGGTGACGATGGTGGCACCGGTCATCCGGAACCACCGGCTGCTGCCAGATGCCTTGTCCATGATGAATTCCATCTGGCCGTTCTGACCCGAGTCCAGGTCTTCGGCCACCACGGTCAGGATACTGACCCCGGCCAACGTCCCTGACCCGACTCGCGTTCGATAGGGCACCTTCCTGAACACTGGTGCATTGTCGTTCACATCGGCGATGGTGATTTCAACTTTGGCCGAACTGTTGCGAGGGCCCGAGACACCACCATCCATGGCAATGATATCAAATAAGAATGCTGCTTTCTTCTCCCTGTCAAACAGTCTGCAAGATGGAAAAGCACATTAGAACATCATTTATCCATGATTCACGCAACACACGCACACTCACACCTACAAACACACACACACACACACACATATTTTTCATCCCTTCCTGGATCCCATGAATACTCACCCAGTGGTGATTATCTCCCCTGACGTAGAGTTGACACTGAACAGCCCCTCGGTGCCGTTGCCGAGCAAGTACGTGACCTCTCCACTGTGACCTTTGTCTTCATCTGTGGCCACGACCGTTAGCACACTCTTGCCCTTGCCGATGTCCTCGCGGAAGTTGGCGGTGTACACCGTCATACTGAAGCTAGGGCTATTGTCGTTTTCGTCCAGCACGGTTATCAGTGCCGCGCTCTCAGCAAATCGCGGCCCCGCCCCACGGTCGGTGGCACGTATTGTCAGATTGTACTGCTCAGTGGCTTCGCGGTCCAGCGGCTTGCAGGACAGGTCGCCTGTGATTGGGTCCAGAGAGAATTTACCCTCGTTGTTCCCGGCTGTAAGTATCATGAATAATGTATAAGGTATGGGATGCTGAGAAAGGGCACGACCGTAATTGATGGATGTTTGCGTTGGCGTGCTGACAACTAATCTATTGCAGTTGGTTTCAAATAGAGAGACACAGCTAAGGCAACAGAGAGACAGAAACAAAGACAGAGAGACAGCAAGATAAATATGACAAAGATGACAGGGGAACAGACGGACAGGAACAGAGAGACAAACTGACAGAGACAGAGAAACGGAAAAATATAGACAGAAAAAAGGGACAGACACAGACAGACAGACCATGATCATTATCTTAAAACCTCTTGACACATTGAGACAAGTTCCTGACTCACCAGCAATGGTGTAGGTGATCTGTGCATTGGGGCCTGTATCGGCGTCGTAAGCAGTGAAGGTGAAGATAGAAGATGATTGGCTGTTCTCGGGGATGTTGATTCTGGAAGACGGACTCTTGAACACCGGGGAATTGTCATTGATGTCAATCACACTGACCATGATGGTGGCCTGGTCATACATAGCTGGGTAGCCCCCATCCCGGACGTACACTGCAAACAATGCAATTACAATTACTATTTATTTTATGTCAACTCTTATTTAATTAATTATTTTGGGGGGGTCAATTCTTATTTAATTCATGTACTAATTTAGTAAATTCTTATTTAATTCAATTTTTTGTTAGGTTAATTCTTTATTATGAATTTATTTTGGTTGTAAATTTATTTTTCCTGTTTTATTTGTATTGGGTCTTCAAACATTATTTCATTCCCATCGTCAATATTTCGATGCATTTCTATACGTATTTTCATTAGACAATCTACTGAAATAACACTCGTACCCGAGACGATGTAAGAACTCTTCTCCTCCCTGTCGAGCGACACAGTGGCCTTGACCTCGCCTGTGACGCTGTTGATGGAGAAGCGGCTGTCAGATGTGCCGGCGGGGATCATGTAGGTCAACAGGGCGTTACTGCCGATGTCGCCGTCCGTGGCACTGACAGTGACCACCGTGGTGTTGGCATTGGCGTGCTCGGGGATGCTGGCGTGGTAGGTGTGGTTGCTGAAGCGTGGGGCCACGTCGTTGACGTCCTGGATGATGAGGTTGAGGACTTTGTGGGAGATGCGCTTGGGATTGCCGTGGTCCTCAGCACTGATGTTCAGAGCGTACGAGTTCCTCTCCTCTCTGTCCAGCGGGTTGGCAATTGTCAGCAGACCTACCAACACAAAAATATTTGTATTTACCGATTCTAACATGTATATTTTTGGCAATGAAAACAGAGATTACAGTTGGACTACAAGGAAGGGAGTACTTATCATGCAACACAAACCTTGATATCTAGTTACAATGAAGGACAATTTCGATTACCTGTCGTTCCATCAAGATCGAACTTCTCATCGATGTTTCCAGACATGATTTTGTAGGTCAGCAGATTGTTCCCGCTGTTGTTGTCATTGGAGTCCCGATCCGTTGCCATGACGTTCATTACAGAATAGTAGACTTCTTCGTCCTCAAAGATGTGCACCTGTGTTGGCGACTCAAATACGGGGTAGTTGTCGTTCACGTCAATGACGTACACGTTCGTCGTGACAGTCGCGTTCATGACGCAGCTGTCGACACGACATCGGTCTTGTGCGACGACGATCAGAGAAATGTGGTGAACTCTTTCGTAGTCAATGTTCTTCCTGACCTTGAGCTGTCCAGAGCTGGAGTCGATCATGAAGTATGGGCCACCAGATGGGTCTGGACCAGAATAGGACTCTCCGACGATGTTGTACCTGACCGTGCCGTTCAGGCCCGAGTCTCGGTCAGTGGCGGTGAACGTGTACACAGCGTGGCCAGTTGCAATGTTCTCCTTGATCGTCCTCAACACGATCGGGTCCTGCTCAAAGACAGGTGCATTGTCATTGATATCTACGACTCTGATGGTCACGCTGATATTGCTGCTCTTTGGGAACAGGACGTGGTTGTCGACGGCTCGGACTCCCAACGTGTGCGACGACGATTCCTCGTAGTCGATCTCACGGATACTGCTTATCTCCCCTGTTTTGTCGTTGATGGTGAACAGACTGAAGACATTGCCCGATACGATGTAATAGGAGATGCGTCCACTTTCACCAGAGGTTTGCGTGGTGACACTGCCTACGATAGTTCCAATTTTGGTGTTCTCCATGACGTGGAAGCTGATGTTCTTGGCGTGGAACAGCGGAGCCTCGTACTTGTCGTCTCCAACAGCGACGACCACCGTTTGCCTCATTTCCAGAGCTGGCTGGCCATTGTCCCGAGCAACCACTTCCAGCTTGTACTGCTTTTTGGCTTCAAAGTCCAAAACCTCTTTGGTTGTGATCAATCCAGACGAGGGGTGGATGTCAAAGTTCAGGGTGGCTGTCTTGTCACCAGGTGCTGTGAGTAGAATTTTTTACAATTTTTAACCAACATCAGTGAGGTATTAGAATAAGAAGACAACAATTATTAATTTCAGCAATTGTGTATATATGGTCAATGATAGATATTCCAATTGCTGCTCTAACAAACAAATAGATTGATTTAAAAAGCATATTTATGATCGATTTCTTAATAAATTATTGTACCATGTCATTAAACTGGATAACGAGAATGAGTGATCAATGACAGATCACGAACGGTTGCTTCTTACCATTCTTGAGCGAGTACGACACCATCCCATTTAAGCCGTCATCTTGATCAGTGGCCAAGACTCTCAGGACTTTGGTGCCCTTGGGCTTGTTCTCCTCCACAGTGGCGGTGTATCTGCCGTCGCGTTTAAACTCTGGTGGGTTGTCATTGACATCCATGACATCGATACTCACTGTCGCAGTCGCGATCTTTGGTTTGGTACCGCGGTCTGTGACGATCACGGTCAGCACCTCATCACTCTCCTCCTCGCGGTCCAGCTTCTGGTTGGTGGTGATCTCTCCGTTGTGTGGGTTGATGACAAACTTCCTGGGCGTGGCGTCGTGGAGGAAGCGGTACACGAGACTCCCATTGTCGTCGATGTCCTCATCCGTGGCCGTCACGTGGCCCACGGTGCTGCCGACCCGCAGGTTTTCCTGGATGGCGAAGTGGTACGAGATGCTGGAGAAGACCGGCTTGTTGTCGTTCTTGTCCGTGATGTGGATACGGATCTGTGCCGTGGCCGTCTTCCTCGACATCTTCCCGTGGTCGCTGGCGACGACCGTCAGCACGTACAGGTCTCGCTCCTCTCGGTCCAGCGGCTCCTTGACGTACAGGTCTCCATTGGGAGGGTTGATCCCGAACACCGACGAGAACCTGCTCTCTACCAGCATGTAATACACCCTGCCATTCTCGGCAGAATCCCGATCGGTCGCGTTCACCTGCGCAAAGGATGTGGTCAGGTTGGTGTTTTCCTGGACGCTGAAGTTGTACACGGCCCTGGTGAAGGTGGGCACGTTATCGTTGACGTCCTTGACATTGACCACCAGGGTCATGGTGGAGCTGCGAGGGACGGGGATTCCGTCGTCCGTGGCGACCACGTGGAGCTCGTACCTCCGGCGACTCTCGAAGTCCAGCTGGTGCTGCAGTCTGATGACACCACTCAGGGGGTCGATGTGGAAGAGGTTGTCAGGATTGCTGCGCAAGGAGTACTGGATTGTGCCGTTGCGGTCCTCGTCGCCGTCCGTCGCCTGCACCACGTAGATGTTGGATGTGGTGTCACGGTCCTCCCGCTCGTTTACCTCCAGGTAGTTGTTGCTGACGATGAATGTTGGCGTGTTGTCATTGATGTCCAGGATGGTGATGTTAACCTGAAACAGTAAATGAAACATTTACTTTTCATGGCCTTCGTCACTGGGTCTTGGCAAGATGTATAATCACGTGTATGGGTATTGCGAAAAGAATCCATTTTCATAAATGGAATTGAATCTTTCATTCTTTCACTTCATATATAATGATAATAAGTTTATTTGATTCACAATCTTACAATAGACAATTGTATGGACTCAGTCTCAACAAAAAAAAAACATGCCTCAAAGATTACTCTTCATAAAAAGCAATCCATAATTATCTCCCTCCCTTAGTTTACCTGAGTGATGGCGAATGTAGGTGGGTTTCCAGCCTCAGCTTGTACACTGAGCAGGAGAGAATTCCGGAATTCCCGGTCGATGTCCCCATTGGTTGTAATTCTGCCTGATAGCTCGCCAATTCTAAACCATTCGTTCCCGCCAGACAGAATCCGGTATTTAACTGAAATATTTGAAAACCAAACATTATGATGGTATTGTATGCATTAATTTTCTTTCATTTATCTGAAGGAATGAATTACATGCAAATATGAAATAATTGAAATACAATAAAGTACAGAACTCTTACAAGCAATAATAATAATAATGATAGTAATAATAATTAATGATGAATCTGTACTCAATGACTATATCTACCTCGAGGAGACCCGAGATCGTCGGACGTGGCTACCACTTGCCCCACCTCCACCCCACTATCCACGCCCTCGGTGACAGTGTAGTTGTAGAGGGTGTGGCTGAACGACGGCGGGATGGCATCGGGGCCTGCAATGCTGATGGTGACGAGCGCCGCAGTCTGAGCCTGGAGCCCGCCTCCATCCGTCGCCTGAACCTGTAGCTGATATTTTCGCTGTCCGTTCGGAAGCAGCTTTGCAAGGGAGATAACTCCTGCAAACAAAATTTAAATTAATTTCAAGTGAGTGAATTATTATTTTACCTCACAGCGGGAATCTTTCACCCATACATTATGAATAATATTTAATTATACTATAGATGGTTTAAAATGAAAAGCAGGAAGAAAAACATGCCAAAAAGGTTTGATTAAAATTGAAGATTGAATACAGAGAATGATATTTTTCATTACCGGTATAGTAAAGGGAGAAAACTCCTACAAACTTGTTCTACAGCATGCATAGTAAGGTTTGCATTGACGAGTGCAATAATGGCATTTAGGTCTGATCCACACATTTTAACTCACTGTAATTCAGACTGTTACCATACAAAATTCAATACACATCAATGTTTTTTACTGCATGTGTCAAGACAGAATTACACTCGTCACACAATCGCCGCTGGTTCAAAGCAGCAAAAACGATCAATTCTCAAGCAGTGACCGACAATCCCGGCCGAGTTCAAGTAATCACAATAAACTGACATTACACTGATGCTCATGTCCCGTCTTCCATTTTGCCAGCGATCGCTAAGCAATATTTTCTCTGGGATAATCTCACCGTTACTGGGGTCGATGGTGAAGAATTCCTGGTCGTTGCCGGTGACGATGGAGTACTGGACCGTCCCGAATGTCCCGTCATCCTCATCCTGGGCGTGGACGGTCAGAAGGACCTGCACCGCCAATCCTTCCCGGTAGTTCCGGCTGTAGGTGCGGGGCTCGAACACAGGGTGGTTGTCGTTGACGTCTAGCACCGTTACCCTCGCCAGTGTGCTAGTAGAGAGCCCTCCTGGAATAGCAATTAATGTACAGTCATACTTCAGAACTTTACATCAAATTAATTGTTTATATATTCTTACATTCTTATATATTCTTAATGTTGACAATAATAATTAAAATTCTTGCAACATTCAACACTAAGAAAATCTGAAGATGTAATGGGACAAAATGCTTAATTGAAACAAGAATACAACAATCAAAGAATGTCTGAATGTTTCTGCACTAAATTCGTTATTACAGTTAATTGAACACCATTAAAAAATATGATCTTAATGTCCAATGAATCTTGATATATACATGGAGAAAGCAATACTTTCAGTTAACTTTTCTTACTAAATACAAGATATTAACTTCTGGTTTATTTTCATACATGACATTGGTAAGTAACAGCTCACCACTATCGCTGGCTTTGATCATGAAGTTGTACGAGGGATTGCTTTCATAGTCCAGTGGTTTGGCGATGCAGAGTTGTCCAGAGCCCGCGTCAACGCTGAAGACATCGGGGTAGGCAGCGCCGTCCATGCTGTACTTGACGCCCACATTCTTACCACACTCCGGGTCTACAGCCGATACCTGTAACATAGCAACAAGTCAGTTACAGCATGTAGCATAGCAACCAGTCAGTAATAGCATGTAACATAGCAACCAGTCAGTTACAGCATGTAACATAGCAACCAGTCAGTTATAGCATGTAACATAGCATAAAGTTACAAAAAGGAGTATGTATTGATTATCAATTCAAATAAAGTGTACATTATATTGTCCATTAAATAAATAAATAAATAAATAAATAAATAAATAAATAAATAAATAAATAAATAAATAAATAAATAAATAAATAAA
>JAUTBT010026264.1:0-19802 GCA_032361225.1 Lepetodrilus schrolli
AGTTGAATCCATGTAAACTGTGAGAAAATACTAAGCTAAAGTTCGAAATGTAATAGCATTTATCGATGTAAAATCCCACGTAGTAATACAAATAAACGTTTACTGTTGGCAAGAACTCCGAATGTCTAACAGTGTAGACAGCTAGTGTGTGTGTTTTGTACGAGATTCACATCTGAAAACATGAAAATGTTAAAAGTTTAGCAAGCGCGGTGACTATCATTAACTATATGTACGATTACTGAATCAATCAACCGATCACAATCAGTGTTTTCAAGCGGGCAAATGTTTTACCATGCCATCTCGTATTTTCGTTCTACTCAACGAGTCGAGTGTTCGTAGTGAGTGTGTGAGTATGTGTATGTGTGTGTGTGTGTGTATGTGTGTGCGCGTGCGTGCGTGCGTGCCTGCGTATGTGTGTATTTGTTTTCTTTTTCTTTTTAATAAGCCTACAGATCATTATATATCATTTTAAAATATTTAAAAGAAAATATTTTTATATAGTAGTGATAATTTATTAAGACTTGTGATTGTATATGTATTGCTAAATTTTGGTATTTGAGTCCAAATTGAGTTTTAATGACTCGTCCACTATTTTGGACCCATGGAAGCCTCGGAGACATGTTGACTATTAGCTGCATGTTGTTTGCCTGATGACATCTCACTCCATAGCATCTCCACATTAGATAGTTCATTTATAGTCCATTTATAGTTCATTTCTTCTTCAGGTTGGATTATATTTAGGAGTGGAGTGATATTTATTTCTAGAGTTTAATTTTTCTTCACCCTCTGTCATCTAGTGTTGACATCAATTGAAGCATACATTTGTGATCATGTTGCACTTCCTTTTTCAGACGGTAACTTAAGACCTAGGTACATGTAATTTATCTGTAATATTTTATATATTATATTAAACATATTTGTTTTAACCAACTTTTCACTTGGTGAATTATTGCAATTGTGCTGTGATATTAATTAATCGATTATTAGGAAAACTATGTTGTGAAGATGTGGTCCAGTCTAATCTAACAGTAACGGACTGGGCTGGTGTTGGTCTGTGTTTCGCGAAAGGGTCGTCCTGGTAGTCAGGGCCTAAATTGAGGTTTACGTCATTTCCTGCATGGCATGGCATACACTCTGATTTAAGCCAGGACTAAAGTGATGCGCTTTCGTGAAAGGGAGGCCAGGTGTGTGACCGCAGTATGTTTCTACAACAGGTGTCACGTGCGTGCAAACAGGAGGTGCGGCGAGTGATGAAAGCACGTGCGATGAGCGCCTCCATCAACCCAGACATCCAGGAGCATTGTCTGACGGCGCTCGCCAAGCACTGCACTGGGGACAACACCGAACTTGCTCCAGGAACAGTACGTACACACACGGCATGCACACACACACACACACACACACACACACACACACACACACACACACACCTCTGCTTTACTACCAATCTTTGAACTTCTTTATTTTTTTTCTTCATTTCTTTTTTAAATTGGGGTTTAGAGCCGCTTTCAAGATTAGTTCACTTATATCACGGCTTGTCAGTTTGGGGCGAGAGGAAACCCACAACATCCATAGCACTGAATGTTGCAGTAAACATCTGAGCACTGTACAGACAACACTGTACAGACAACACGTCCTATCAATATCGCTTCAGAAAGGTGACTTCTGCGAACATGAAATTATTTTGAAAGCAACAATGCAAAAAAAACGTGCTAGTGTCTACTGTTGTGCGGTCTACTGTTGTGCAGGAGATGGCCTGTCTAGAAGAAAACTACGAGCTGCTGGAGGGCAACTGTAAGAAACTGGTGGGGCAGCTGATCGAGGACGCTGACGAAGACATCCAACTCGACCACATCCTGATGAAGGCCTGCACGCCCATGATCAAAGTCTTCTGTGAGGTGAGTATAGCCTGCACGCCCATGATCAAAGTGTTCTAGTGACATCTGATGTATTAATGGACCTAATGACATCTGATGTGTTACACTGCAGGTCCTAATGACATTTTATGTATTAAAGACCTAATGAGATCTCATGTTGTAGGACCTGATGCCATCTGATGTGTTGCAGGAACTAAAGACATCTTGTGTATTAAGGACCTAATGTACATCTTGTGGATTTAGGACCTAATGACATCCGATGTGTTGCAGGACCTAATGACAATTGTGTTACAGGAACTAATGACTTATGTTTCACAGGAACTAATGACATCTGATGCGTTACAGGACCTAATGACATTGATGTGTTACAGGGACTAATGACATCTGATGTGTTGCAGGACCTAATGACAATTGTGTTACAGGAACTAATGACATTGATGTGTTACAGGACCTCATGGATGATGACTCTGATCCCGAGGACATTCTGGAGTGTCTGATTGAACACAAGAACAACAAGGCCATGGACCACAAGTGTGCTGCTGGAGTAGAACACCACCAATTGGTAGGTGCTGCCTCGTCTGGCCTGCCAGCTGCTACGTCTGAGCGTAATCTGCTACGTCTGAGTGTAATCTGCTACGTCTGAGCGTAATCTGATACGTCTGAGCGTAATCTGCTACGTCTGAACGTAATCTGCTACGTCTGATACGTCTGAGCATAATCTGATACGTCTGAGCGTAATCTGATACGTCTGAGCGTAATCTGATACGTCTGATACGTCTGAGCGTAATCTGATACGTCTGAGCGTAATCTGCTACGTCTGAGCGTTATCTGATACGTCTGAGCGTAATCTGATACGTCTGAGCGTAATCTGATACGTCTGATACGTCTGAGCGTAATCTGCTACGTCTGGTGCCCATGCATGCTATAACGTAAAACATCAACTCACTCACTAACGTAAACAAAATAATATATAGTTTAAGTTTAACATCGCGACGATATTTGGGAGAAGACAATTTCTAGATGTTAAATATGTAAATAAATTGTTTATGTACTATTTGCAGCATCCGTACATTCTACTCTCACATTCTACTCTCAGTTGGTCCAGAACGCTACTCACACCTTGGCAGGTCTGCATAGCACATTCTGTGTAATGTCTTGTATTTGTTTCAGACAAGTCAGAAAGATTACAAGTTCAACCACAAGTTCAAGGAAGCCTGTCAGTCATCTGTGATGAACTTCTGTAAGAACAAGTTGACAAAGTAAGAGACTTGTGCATGAAATTGATAGATTTGTGAGGCTGTTTTATGGACATTGATAGATTTGTGAGGCTGTTTTATGGACATTGATAGATTTGTGAAGCTGTTTTATGGACATTGATAGATTTGTGAGGCTGTTTTAAGGACATTCCAAGAACACTTTATGAAGATTTGAAACATCCTTGCGTTTGCAAGTGTTTTGTTGTTTTGGGTGATGGAATTAATTCTAATGGTCTAGTCCAATAATAACCAGGAAATATGGCAATTCGTCAGTATGGTTGGAAATTGCTGTCCTGTTTATATATGACCTTGCGAAAATGTAACGAGTACATTATGTTATATTGACCGGGAGAATGATCGTGTAGCGATTTGTGCCCTCGCCTCGGACATCATCAGTACTATTTTCAGTTGTTACTTTCCTTGCGAATGGGTGAAAGATTTCTGCTGTGACGTAAAACAATAACTCACTCACCTAAATGTTACATAGAAAGTGATGATACAGTACACAATTCAAAATGGTTTCAATTGTCTTCAAGTGTCTTCAAGATCAATTACAGAATTGAAACAAAAAAATATACAGATTCATATTGTTACTTAAAACAGATTTTCCAATTTCCCAAAGGCCATACTATTTTGGTTGAGTCTGGTGGTAGTTCAGTGGTACATCAATGGAATTTTGAACCAGTGATCCCAGGTTTGAACCTACCCTGGATTTCTCGAAACATATTTAAGTCACTTAAAAGATTGAAACCTGACCTTTTACTGTTTGCATTCCTGGAGAAGAAAAACAAGTTTGTAAACTGAAAACTGCAACTTTGGAAGCAAAGAACCAGCAGGTAAACTACAACACTGTACTACTGGTTTCCTTATCCTGTTGATTGACAAGCTGCGATAGGAATAAAATAATCTTAAAAGCGATCTCAAAATGTAAGCTACAAGTAATAACTGTAATCGTAAATTGTAAATTGTTTACAGGGCAGAAGTAGTCGGCTGCCTCAGTGAACATGTGCGTAACGACACGTTGCTGGAGAAGAACCATCGGATAAAGAAGCAGTGTCGCCATCAGCTTAGGATGCAGATAATGCAGAGAGTGAGTATCATACAGGTTAACCAGGCCTGCCATGTATACTGTGGTCTGGCCGTACGCCATGTGTTTTACTATAGCAGGAAATGGTGTAAACCTCAATTTATGCCAGGGCTACTGGTATAACCCTATTTTGTGAAATGCTAGCTGGGTCTTTCCTACAAGACCGAATTTACTCTCTCTCTCTCTCTCTCTCTCTCTCTCTCTCTCTCTTCTCTCTCTCTCTTCTCTCTCTCTCTCTCTCTCTCTCTCTCTCTCTCTCTCTCTGTCTCTCTCTGCTAGCTGGGTCTTTCCTACAAGACCGAATTTCCTCTCTCTTTCCTCTCTCTCCTCTCTATCCCCTCTCTATCCTCTCTCTCCTCTCTCTCTCTTCTCTCTCTCTCTCTCTCTCTCTCTCTCTCTCTCTGTCTGTCTCTGTCTGTCTCACCCCCCTCCCCTCTCTGTCTCTATCTCTCACCCCCCCTCTCTCTCTCTCTCTCACCACCCCCTCCCCTCCCCTCCCCTCCCCTCTGTAACTGTACCCCTAACAAGAAATATTATTAGCCATCATGTGAATACTTGTAAGAAGATTTAGATTTTTTTGTTATTGACGTTTTGTTTAATTTTTTTTAGGGAGAGAGTGTAAATTTGGACCCGGAACTTGGTGAAAAATGTGAACAAGACATTGCCAGAATGTGTACTATGAATCCTGGAAATGCTGCAGTAAGTTATTTACTAACATCAAAATAGGTGACATTCGTTTGAGCTGTGCACCGTGTTCGGAGTACTCTGAACAGACAATTCTGTCGATGGAACGAACGTCTCGCACACTGTGCGGGGGGTGGTGGGGGGTGCTTGCTGGCGAGGTAGTGCAGACGCACAGAAAAAGTACAGTGACGTCACCACATCTAAGGCGAGTCGTTCCTTTCACTCAGTACACTGTACTGGAGTAACGTCACCTGTCTGTCTTCACACAGCTCAAAGGAACGAGGCCATAGAACACTTATCACTGCACTCTACATGGTATCTACCTGGAGTGAACGGCTGAAAAATGTAAAATCTGCATATTTTACCATAGATTAGTTTAATTCACCATCGATCAGCCTCATAAACCATTGAATGTGGAACATCAATGTTTGTCAGATTCCATGTAGAGAGTGGGTATAGGAATGTTTTATGTTTCTGAGTTTTCTGTGGTAGAAAATATTGTATGAAATTGCAAACATCTATTGCTTGAGATGTAACAGTAAAGTGGTTAATTTATCTACAATTTCTATATCAATGGAAGGAGGTTCATTTCTAGACAACATCTATTATTTACTTGATAACAACCTGGCCCATATCTTCAGGGCTCAATTTAGCCACTAATTTGGAAGCCATGGCGACCTAACTTTGCATTTAGCGACCAGTATTTCACTTATTTTAAGTGTTTCTGGATCTGTAGGAGCCAAATGGCTCCTTGGAACATTATGTAACTTTGAGGCCTGATCTTCACGGGTACTGTACATTGGAATACACACTTTCACATTATTCATTATTCATACATATTCAACCCAACTCCCGCTGTGACGCAAAACAATAATTCACTCACTCCACCCAAATATTTGTTAGGTAGATTGCCTGTGCACATTAGATAATGTTAATATTTATGGTTGCCTAATTTCAACTAATGTTATGTAATATTCTTTAATATTTCCTATTCACAGGTTTTGGAATGTTTGAAGGAGCATCAGAAACAACTGAGTGCTGCTTGCCACAAGTTGCTATTCAAACGCGAGGTACGGGTATTGAGTTGTACTGCTTACAGAATACATTAGTATTTTGCATAGGTGTGATGCAGGCAGTATATTGCACGATGGGCCGGTCTACTCCACTGACATTGTGTGAGAGAACATTAACACTCCTATTATTGGCTTATAGGGGCAGGTGGTAGTGCAATGGTAGACCGTTGGACTCCGGAGCCTGAAATCAATCTTCACGGAAGTTACCTTTCTGACACAAAAATGATAAGATTCCCCCTGTGACATTAAACAATACATCACTCACTCTGTACTGTGGCAATGCAGTTATCATCCTTTGTCTGTCCGTACCAGCCGGTACTCGCAGATTTACTGCAACATTCAGTACTACGGATGTTGCAGGTTTTCTCCTGCCCTAAACTGACACGTGATATAAGTGAAAGAATCTTGAAAGCAGCTGAAAACCCAAATTAAACACAAAAGTTATAAAAACGATATTCGCTTATACTGGAGACCTTTTTATGTATTAAAATATTTGAATTAATGGTATTAGATTTGTACATGGTGTGTATTTGTACATGGTGTGTTTTCATTCTATTTCAGAAAGATGAATTCTCTATTGCTGATTATGGTTTACTATCAGCTTGTAAGAAAATGATAAAAGTAAGTCTGTTACTTGAATATCAGTTCCCTCACTCACTGAATTGAGCTTGTATAATAGTTTTACGTCAGTCAAGCTCCTAAGCTCTCACTCTATTTGGTAAATAATCTTCCTACATGTATCAGATCACATGTCAACTTGAATAGTCTTGGTTTTTTGGGGGAGGGATATTCTGTGACACAAGAAACTTTTTAATCTTAATAATTGGTGCTAGGACATGTATTAATGACGGTTATTCCAGAGGAAAAGATTCAAGAAGAAATAGAGAAAACCTTCTACACAAAGTATTACTGGATAGCTTTACAAATTTTTATTTTTGTTCATATATATTTGGCATAGCAATTTTCCATGAATACGCACAAATCTACTGATTTATTTGTCCAGGGGTTAATTTAATTCCACTGGACATGGCTTGGGGTCTGAAGTCACAGTTGTGTGTTGCCGTGTCTGTATGTGTTAGTTTGACCTCCGTCTAGGATCACTGCAACCCTGATGACGACCAGCCAGAAATATTCCAATGTCTGAAGCAGAGGAAGAACGACCCAGAGTTTGATTCCAAGTGCAGATCCATCGTCATCCGCAGAGAAATACTGCAAAGCAAAGGTAGTGGTGGCAATCTTCATATCTAGTCCATTATTGCTGGAGCCACAAGCCATTATACAAGTCAAAACCCCAATTTCAAAAAAATGTAATTAACTCATAGAATTTGTTGAACGATCGATTGATACACGTTATGCGATTGTCGATTATTAATTCAGTCAAACCGATATTTGGAAATATGCATCTGGTCGTGAAAACCTGGCAGTTATTCTTGAAATTGGACAGTTATTAACATTCACTTATCGTAATACTGTGTCTATCCCACCCCCTAATTGTAATGTAATTGACCGATGCGTATTAAAATCTACACCTTTTGATAATACCTTTAGATACACTTGTAAAGCTGCAGATATGATTAACGTAATTTCCTGCAAATATGCTGCTACAATGAATACCCTGCAGGGGGTCAAATTGGGCAATTTTTTTAAATATATCCTCAGATAGCCTGCACCGGTGTATAACCCGCAGCTTATAACTCGAAAATGAGACAAAGCCCCGATCATGTGACATCGACAAGCATTGTCTTGATTTGTCTTCATTTAAGATTTGCTTTGTAAGGGCTTATTGTATTGTCGCTGTTAATTGTCAATTGTAAATTTAACAGATCTTACTAGTCATTTGTGGAGAAAACACAGTATGTATTCTTGCAAGAACCTGGACTAGTTCATGTTAATTGTGTAAACCATCAGATATCCCACAAATGTAGATAGCCCACATCACCTTAAAAATCATCTTTTTTTAACGTATAGCCTGTGTAACATATAGCCTGTGTAACGTATAGCCGGTGTAATGTATAGCCTGTGTAACATATAGCATGTGTAACGTATAGCCTGTGTACTGTGTAACATATAGCCTGTGTAACGTATAGCCTGTGTAACATATAGCCTGTGTAACATATAGCATGTGTAACGTATAGCCTGTGTACTGTGTAACATATAGCCGGTGTAATGTATAGCCTGTGTAACATATAGCCTGTGTAAAGTACAGCCTGTGTAACATATAGCCTGTGTAACATATAGCCTGTGTAACATATAGCCTGTGTAATGTATAGCCTGTGTAACATATAGCCTGTGTAACATATAGCCTGTGTAACATATAGCCTGTGTAACGTATAGCCTGTGTAACGTATAGTCTGTGTAACATATAGTCTGTGTAACATATAGCCTGTGTAACGTATAGCCTGTGTAACGTATAGCCTGTGTAACATATAGCCCGTGTAAAGTATAGCCTGTGTAACGTATAGCCTGTGTAACGTATAGCCTGTGTAACGTATAGCCTGTGTAACATATAGCCTGTGTAACATATAGCCTGTGTAACATATAGCCTGTGTAAAGTATAGCCTGTGTAACGTACAGCCTGTGTAACGTATAGCTAAACACAGGAAATTACGGTATTATAGATTTTCCATCAATGGTAACCTACCGATTATACATAAGATTTTACTAACAGATATCCATCCCTATAGTCCGTGCAGAGACGGAGATACTTGTCTCCATCCTCCTGTATGGCTCCTCCATCAGTTGGTGTCGTACTACTTTGGACTAATGGGGGAACATGCAGAAATAGCAGTAAAACCTGGGGCCTGATTCACGATGTTATCTTGTCTGTATAATCCATCGTACACATATTGTGAGATATGTGAGAGTGCTGGGCACCATTCTCATCTTGCAGTGGGTTTACAATCGATTGTAGCTCGGTGGATCTCGCTGAACATCCGTGATCATGCTTATGTAATATTTACACTTGCCACAGATTACCGTCTCAATCCAACCTTGAAGAAATCCTGCCTCCCAGATATTGCCAAGCATTGCAGAAACATTGTGGACGAGTACAGCGCAGATGTTGAATTTCAAGGCAGAATCATTAACTGCCTCAAGAAGCAATATGCTGCAAAGGTAGGCCCTGTGCTTATCAGTGTCATGCATGCTTCACTTCTGTTAATGTCGCATGTGGGAGAAAGATTCCTGCTGCAACGTAAAGCAAGAACACACTTTGAATGTTTAACATGTACTTGCTGTGGTAGAGTTTCCAACTACTGCTGAAAATATATTTCACCGTAGAATCATATTGGTTGTGCTACAATAATGTGAAATGACGGATTTTAAAAATATGTATCTGCCGTAAAGATGTCAACGGTTGTTGAAAGATGTCGTCGTTGTTTCATTTTATGATAGAATTGTATTCATTGTTGTACAATGTGAAATCCTGAAATTGTACCACATGAGCAGCAATCATTGTCACACACACATCTGTGCAAGAAACACTAAAGATACTGAAATTTGCAAGCAGACATATTAAAGGTGTGATGAACATTGTTTCAGCGGCTGTCCAGAGAGTGCCAAGCTGAGATCGCGGACGTCGTCAAAGATGCGGCCGATGACATTCGAGAGGCTCCAGTCCTTGCCTCCGTCTGCCATCAAGAGGTCAGTCAAACAAGTGTTACATATCTTACTACAGTAACCCTCTCCCTGCTGGATTAGACACAGTCCAAATCTCGGGGATTGGTTTGCAGCTAAATATTGAAATTGAATACTGTAAAACACTTTTATTTATGCAGATGCTAAAATTTACATATCCATGGGATTGAATTTACGTAGGTTTGCAATTTAATAAATAAATTTACATTGATTTTTTAAAACTAGTAAATGTGCTTCCAGACGGACGACTTAACTGTAACCAGTGGCAACGGCCATAATTCAGTACTCAATGACAGGATATATGCTCTCAAGATAAATACAGCACGAGTAACAGTGAAATAGTATAATCGACAAATTGTCCCAAGAATCTCTAAAAGAGGTCCAAAAAGACTGATATCAACGTATGAATACAATTATAAAAATCCATTGTGTTGTTGCACTAGTGAAAATATTTATATTTATAGCAATGGTTTATTGCACTCCCAAACTCCTATGTTATGTGATAAATATATATAAAGCACCTAATTATAACCAAGTATTGAATTTATTGAATCACAATGTCTCTCAGTGTTTGGTTGAATTCTATGCATACTTGGGGCTTAAATCTTTGCATGCTATTATTTTGCACAAGTTGTCTTTGCTTGTAAGGTGTGTAAGTTAAGCCCACACAAATATGAAGGTGTTTTACAGTATACAGCAGGTAGTACCAGACTTTGACTTGTATGTCTGTATTGTAGATCAAGGACTTGTGTGGTGATGTCATCGTCGGCGACAGTAAGGACTCCATGAACATACACGAGGACGGCACTGGCGCTGTGGAGGAATGTTTGAAGAACAAGTTCCGACAGAGGAAGCTGAAAGGACGGTGCAACGAGGTGGGAGCATGTAATAGACTGTAATAGAAGTAATAGACTGTAATAGAAGTAATAGATTGTCGAGAAATCTCCGCCATCAATGTTCGCAGAAGTTACCTTTCTGACACGATAAATGATAGGATGTGCTGTCACTCACTCTGTACTGTGGCAATGCAGTTATCATCCTTGGTCTGTCCGTACCAGCCGTTGCTTGCAGGTTTACTGCAACATTCTGCGCTACAGATGTTACAGGTATCCTCCTGCCCTAAACTGACAAACTGGTATATGTGAAAGAATCTTGAAATCCCACTCATTTCATTATTTTTTTAAATCGCTAAATCTCGTGCACACTCGCTGGAAAGCCTTCATAACGAAGTAAGCAGTGCGCTCAATATTGGCGATATCCAGGCTACGAGTGCCACAGTGCATTATTAACTGTTCACAGATATTTAACAACTCCCCTGATTTCAGCAGATATTAACGTATACCCGGATATTTTTGAGGTTGGCAAATTTCGAGGTTACGGGACTAAAGTGGTTGCTATTTTCGACGATGCCAGTCTAGCATTTAAATAAAATATTTGGTAAATATAGTCTAACGGTAGTAGTTATTATATATCTACCCCCTGGTCTAGTGAGATATTAATACACATTATTATTATATTATTATTGCATCGTCGCAAATGGGTGAAAGATTCCCTCAGCGACGTTAAACTCCATAATCACTCACTCACTCACTATTGCAGGAGGTGGCGTACCTGATCCGGGAAGAGCAGATCGACATCAACGTGGACCCAATCCTGCAGAGTGGCTGTCAGAGAGACATACAGAAGCTGTGTCGAGGTGTGCGTAGAGGCGAGGGTCGAGGTAAGAATACACAACTAGGAAATAGTCCAGAGGTATTGCCTCACCTCTTGTTGATGTAAACACTCTCAATTGTTCCAAATTCATAAATTACCTAAGATAAGTACAGCAAGGCATGTATCCTACCAACAGTCTAATGTCACTTGTCATGTCATGTCACTTGTCATGTCACAGTAATGTCGTGCCTGCTGTCGGTCCTGGAAGACGACCCCAAGTCCATGTACCCCAAGTGTAAGGACCTGCTCAATCGGAGAAAAGAAATGTGGGAGTATGCTGCCCAGGTACGCCAATTACTACCCTGTCCTTGGTGGGTTTATTATGATATGTTGAGCTAGGAAGATGATATCTATTTGTACACTTGGACCAAAGGGTGGTAGTGTTTATTGAACCGACCTAGGATTCCAGTATCAATGTCTGCAGACGTTGCCTGTCCGATGTGGTCCTGATGGAATGCCATGTTTCATCCAAGTATGCCTCCGATTGCTCCAAAATTCTGAAGAAAATAACAAAACATTGGACAAACATTGTTTTTTGATGTAACAAGATAACTGCTCAATTGATTGCAAATACTAATTCCTACAATACTCTGTTGCAGATTGCACCAATTGAAGGCTTACAGGAAATCTACACTCAGATAAGAGAGTCGCCTGCTAAGTTCTACATTCTCGGTGTCCTCAGTGCAATTGTTTGTATGATCTTCGTTTTTGGAATCGGATGTGGGCGTGTTACGAAGCGGATGCGTGCCGAGTTGAAGAACAAATAGAAGTCGACCCATTGTTGGGATTTTACGTAACCATTGAGATTGAATGAATGTTAATTCACTCCTAAGCCATCCGTATAACAGGAAATTTTAGTGACAAATTAGTTTTTGAATGATGTTAAAAATGAAAACTATAGTCGACGATGTGTAACGGATAGACCCTGTTATAAAGTAGTATTAGACTGCAATGCTATTTTGATAACCCCCACTATCATTCATGGGTTTGATGTCTAACGTCTAAAGTTGGCTAACGTTTTTCAACTGTAGAATGTAATTAGGCATATTATGATTTCACGCGCAATCTAACATAACTACCTTTTTCAAAAATATGAATTATTTATGAATATAGAAATGTCCAAGCGTTAGAGAATCAGAATAGTTCATATGGGTCAGAGGAAATAAATCAACAGGGAAAAGTTTAAAGGATTCACAGTTTGCAAATATCATAGGGTAATTATGAAGATTTACTCAAATAAATTAGTCTCATGGCAACTGGTGAAAATATACTTGTGCCATCTAAAATATTGAACAAAATTAGTTTTGGGTCAATTTATTTTTTATTAAATTGGTCGGGGAAACATGGGGAATATAATATCCTCTGCCGTATTTGAACTCTGACCTCGGGGAATGGTTTACTAGTCAGTATATGTATTTATCATTGGATTATGTCCCTTTATTAATATTGCACTCTAAGGATGTTTAATATGTTCAACAAAGGATTATTGTCAGCAAGGTACTTCTACTAATTTACTGAAAGATCTGTGATGAATATCTTGAAATAAGCCATGTTATATTTGTGAACTATCGGAGAAACATTTCTTTGCATTTTCACAACATTAATAAGGGCCTTTTGGAGCGCATAGTCGAGTAGTTACGCTACATACATGTAGGTAGGTTGTAGATAGGCTATGATAACATTCCCAGACATTTCATCCTTCAGGAATCTGCACTCATTGTCTGATGACCCACTCTGGTACAAGGTGGTACAACTGTCCTCTTCATTCAGTCCAGTTTTAATCTCTGCCCCGAAAGATTCCCGCAGCAATGTTATTCTCCATAATCATTCACTCACTCACTGTGTCTCGAAACTGCATCTCAGTTCCAATTATTAACTGAATAATCACGAAAACCAATGAATGAAAGAAAAACTCGGTTATAAACTGAGTTTGAAGCTGAGTTCTGAGGTGTTTTATTTTGGGGGTAATCCGGGCCTGTTCATTGGAAGTCTGAAGCCTTGAATACATCGGGATTGTTTTATGCGATGATGATGTCGATGATGATGATGTTGATGATGATGATGATGAGAACTGTTGTCTCTTTCCAATAGTTAACTAAAGAGCTGGGGATTATGAGCTCCAGACAAGCTGATGTTTCTATAGTATGTTCCTCCTAACAGCTTTGTGTTGCAAAGTTGTGTCAAGATGACTTTGTAACTTGTGTTCAATTGATTAGGTCAGATTTAGATCACGGAAGGCATCAAGATGTTGATTATTGGACACATTTAGTGCACATCACACCCAAGCTTTAATTCTGACATCTTTATAAAATAAAATGTTGCACGGTTGAAAAATGAACGTATAGTTTATTAGTATTACTTGTAATCTGCTGTCGGTCCTGTACAAAATGGCGGTTCTCTACGGTAACCTGGGAGTTATGTCCCTTAGAGTTACGCCATTTCGTACACAAGAGGTAAGGTTCTTTAAACCATAATACAGCAAACTTGACAGTACACAGCTGTGAAATTGTAGGAAAAAACATAGAAGTCTGAAAAGATGGCCTAGGCCACCATGAAGCACTGACACATTTCCCCAAGGTTGAATGGTAGTTCATGCATTTGAATTATTAATTCGCACAGCAGGATGTGACTGCTCTATTGAATATTAGATATTATCTTCTAAATATTTTTCTAGCAAAATCTACTTAATGGATAGAAATTTGTCTGCGGGAGATTGCATAGTGTTAAATTTAATATCACTTATTTAAGAAGGGATGTCACTTGGAAGTGGATATTAAGCGTAATATTTTGCGGTATATTTATTGCCACAGATGTAATTGAAGTGTGGGTTGTGAATGTGGTGAATTCCTTGTGTATGTGCTGGACGGTCGTATGTGCTGGACGGTCGTATGGACGGCCAATGTAGTTGTACGCCACCAGGCGGTCGGCTGTCCGTCGTGCTAGGTGTGTGTGGGGTACTACCTGAATACAGTGGCCTGGGACGGCAGTAGTATTTATTCACTGATGTAGTTTGTGCAGGAAGTAATGCATGGATTTCATTTCAACGTTGCTCAAGTCGGCACTATGATATTGTACTCGGATCTCTTCACCAGGATGTTCATATGCATAAATAACTTCAGATCCTCCCTGCCTCGCTTTAACTGCGGACATGTCCGTCCTCTCAACATAGACTGTGGTCACTAGAAGCGTAGCGCGGACCGTCTGACCAAGTGACTTGTTGGTGCATCGCATGCCATCATGAACAGTGCCGTCTATATTCTTGTTTAGGTGACTAACCTGACAGTTTATTGAATGAAACTTCTCTGTTCCAAGACGTTACTGGGTTTTGCTTTCATCATGGTTCATTAGTTGTTCAACCTTTGCATTCATTGCACATATCTGAATATACAGAACATATTCCATTTAGATTTTGTCAGGTTTTATGTTTGTTTTGGTATGCTTTTGTAATATTTTAATTTTACTCAACTAATGCATAATGATAACACGTATTGTACTGGTACAATTGAAACATCAATACACTTGCCAGTGTTGCTCTTTTTTTGGATTACTACTGTCTAGGCGAACATTTCTGTCTTATTTTGTAAATTCCTTGGTTGCTATATATGATGACAATGAACCCAGTACGTTTTTATTAATGTTGCTAATTTTAGACTGGTTCAAAGCTATCATTGTCTTGACTTGTATCTATTTCAATGAAACCCAATTATTGTAAAATATACATGTACAAAAGAAAAAATGAAATGGGACTGAAAACAGATAAATCTGATTTACTATTGTTGTAGTGGTTGAAAATGAATTGACTACGGACAGTGTATGAAATCACTGTGATTTTTCCACTATTAATATATAAATCTTGATATGATCCCATTGAATTATTTCCCTTAGCATTTACGTACGTTGTTGTCTGAATGGTGAATGAAGAAACATTACATGGTGTATTTCTGTTTGATGATGTAAGTAATGGTAGAAGAAAGTATGTTCTGTCTAGTCTATAGATTCCAACCAGATTGGGTGTATTTCTGTTATGTATTTCATCTAGAACAAATCTTTATCATCCTGAATACATTACATGTGTTCCACAGGGCCATCTCTGCTCTGATCAAAATTTAGAAAATGGCATTTTAAATTATATTTGTTCGCTGCCGAAGATTTGTTTAAAATCCTCCAAAAATGGTCACAAAATATTATTTGGATCCTTCGAAACGCAATACAATACTAGTACAACAACTGTTTGTAGTCTAGTAGCGCATCATATAGGCTAGCGTAAAGGTATCCTCTACCATTGCTGCTGCTGAATTATGTGCCTTTGTTAACATTAAAACGTTTGGTAAAGTTGCTATGAGTATACTTGTAGTAGCAAAAATACGAAAACCACAAATACGAGTAGTCGGAGGCGAACATGTTAATTAAATTTTGTTGAACTGGGTCCAGTTTCACAACACTCTTGCAGCGCTACAATAGTTGTAAGTCCAATTGTAGAGTCTTCTATAATTAGAATTGGGTTGCACGAAGCTCTTGTAGGCTATCTGAATAAGACAGTGCTACAACTATTGTAACGACAGTTGTAAGTCACTACAACTATTGTGGCCTACAAGAGCGTCGTGCAACTGGACCCTGGTTGCTAATTTTGTAATTATATCATAATCTAACATTGTAGTCATCACATGGATGAACTATTTCCACTGCGACGGAAAGCACTTATTCAATCAATCAATGCCAATTTCAATCTAGCTTTAACTTCGCATTTTGCCAATGGTTATTTATAGGGGACTGCCATCTCATATTCATTTCATATTTCTTTATGCTTGGTACTCATTGTCATAATTCTGTTTTAATTTGTGAATTGTGTAACATTGTTTCATCCTCAATAGTTTTATGGACAGTATTTCCAGTACATTGGTGCGTGATCATTCTTATTAATACATTATTACTTTTGGGGTTGCTTAGGTACTTGTCTCCCCTTGTATGTACTTACAGTGTCCTTGCTATTAATTAAAGGAAATTCTATGTATTAAATGTGTTCATCAAGCTAAATTATTTTTAAAGAACAAAAGTTGAATATTGCTTCAATTGATCTGAGGAGCAACATGAATTATATTCCCAGAGGTGGTGGCTGCTTGAAGCAATATTAGTTCTGTCCTGTTTTGCTACATGTTGAGGTATATCTTCCTGACCGATAAGACAACGTCTGGATTCTATTATGATTGACCAAGGCCTGCTAATCTGAAGCTAAATTTAAGTGAAGAGATTTGTATAAAAGTGATGTATATATAATGTACTACTATGGCTGTTGATGTATTCATTGTGTCTCATCCATTATTAAATATTAAAGATGTAACCTCTCAGTCAATATTACTTTGGAATCATGAGATACTGTGCTTACATTAATAGCCATAGCAAAACTGTGCTTTATTGACATATTAGTAACGGTACTATTAATACAAGAACAACATTAAAAGCATACAATCATAGCTGTTTGATCTACTTTATGATAATCTTTTATTGAAGTCTTTGTCTGAAACTTGTGCGAATCGAATGATATTGGATTGCTATTACTTGAGTTATCTCCCCTCTGCAACAGTCTATGGCTCCGTTCCTTTGAGCTGTGCTAAGTGTTCGGAGTATTCCGAACAGACAATTTTCTCATTGGAACGTCTCACACACTGCAGTCTGTACTCGCTGGTAAGATAGTGCAGACCGAACAGGAAAAGTTGAGTGACATCACCACATCTAAGGAAACAATTTGCCGCCATCTTGCTTGTGCGAGTCGTTCCTTTCACTCAGTACACCGTACTAGAGTAACGTCACCCGTCTGTCTGAGAACACTTCGCACACCTGAAAGGAACAGGCCCTTCATCAAGTTGGAGTGCATCATAAGGGTTCCCTAGAGTTTCAAGGGAAGCAACTCATTAAAAATATGCTCCATTCCCAAATTGATTTATCATGCAACGGTTGTACAAAAGTGATGGTCCTTAGGCCATGTGGATGTATCATTAGAATCTGTGATTGGATGCTTTTAAGTATGTTTGTAGAATAACTTGTTTTCCTTGTAAGCTATTGTAGATATGCGACATTTGAAGGCTGGTAGAGTTTTGTATGATGTTTGGTGCCATTGAATAGTTAGATCGATATGGCAATATTGTGAAAATATATTTCAACAGGTATTTCTTTTTTACGTTTTAGTTTAGATATCCCCAAGTTATGTATATAATTTGTATATATATATATATATATATATATATATACATACATAAAATATCTTTACACTCGTATAATATTCTCAGATATTAACTTTATTGCATATGTGAAAATGAGTGAAAAATATAGGCCTGCATTTCAAGTTGATGCAGCATTGCAATATCGAAAAGTGTTAATATTGCTTGTAGATGTTTGGCGATCATCTCACTTTGTCAAGTTTCATTTGACGGGGGAAATGTCGCCTAATCATCATAAAACTAACTAATATCTAACTTTCCACATTGTTTTTAATAGGTTTGCTCAGTGATATATGGTTAACATTCAACATTTACAGTTAACCTACAACATACAATATACTACAGCTAGCAGGTCTATTAGTGTACAGAGAAATTGGCCTACTTATTTTTCTACTCTTGTCACATATAGGGTGTGTTGGATGTACGAATTTCTATAATAAAGATAATTCACTTTTATATCTTATTGTTCTTTAATAATGTTTAAATGATCAATGATCAACCTAATGTGTGGAGTGGTGAACAAAAACCTACATTTTTATTTTTATTATTATTATTATAATATTATTATTATTATTATTATTATTATTATTATTAGAGCTCTAGGACTAGCCCAGTTAAGGAATGATAGAAGTGACTTACTTTATGGCCTCATGAAGGCAAGTAGGTTCACTACAAACTTTGTAATACACAAACTTGGCCCAGATTTCTCGAAACAACTGTAAATTGAGTAAAAATCTCGGCTGGGTTGGAGTTTTTACTCAAGTTACAGCACTGAGTCAATGGAAGAAATAGCAAGCTCAAGCTTGTTTCGAGAAATTGGGGCCTGATAACAGTACCGTCATGAGTGGAGTATATTTACAACACAAAACACCGCATTTCATTTGAAAACATTTTAATTTCAACATGGAACAAAATAAGTTAACATGAACAGTCATAATATTGCATTTATATAGGGTATTTATGCAAGAACTGAAATCCTGCTAATTAACTAATGAACACAATGCAGGTATAGGTATAATACAATATATATCCGGTATGTATAACATTTTATATTCCATATTTGTTAATCAATTGACTGGAAATTTATAGCAGCGTCTCCTCCAAAAGCAGACCCGATTGGTTGACCTTTCTAATTACATTCTTCTATGCCCCATCAGTCCAAACCTGAGTTACAGATAGTGGAATAAATGCCAGGCATAAGTAGGCATATTGCCTGGGTTTCCACATCGTTAATTCAACAATCTAAAGAAAGTGCTTGTTTAATTAAACCTTGAAAATATTTCTCTTTATCTATTGTATCTATCTGTATTTGCCGCTAATGAACCAAAAATATGGAAGTTTTATTTCTGTCATAAGCATAACTTGGAAGAACGTAGTTACAAACATGGTTGATGCACTCTTCTATGTACACTAAGTATTCCATCTTTTGTGATTCCCAAAACATTTTGCTATTGCATTCCATATTTGGCTACTGCCATCCACAGGTATGCTTGATCAAATCCCAGCTTCACCGATTTCCACAAATACTTTCAAACTATCTGATGAACAAACTATGAGTTTGTCCAAGATAGCAATAGAAGCCAGGCACCCGTTTCACAATGACATCCTAACTTTAGAACCCAGTTTATCACGTCCTAAGATGTCGATTTAAGGAGGGACAAGACTTGTGACGTCGTCATGAAACACTTGTTACGAGGTGATAACCTTCAGGACTGGTTTAGGAGCTCCTAAATAGTTAGGAGGCCGTCGTGAAACAGGGGCCTGCTGATGTATTTCCATGATTTGATCTTGTATTGTATAATTCCACTATAAGAGATGAAGTCATGAAAACTACCAAAATACTGAAATATATCTACAAAGTTTTGTGACAATATTTTACATCAGTCAATATTTCAAACAGTTATTACATCTGTCCTAGAAACAATAATTTTGTGACACTTCCTCCAATATTGCATTCATAGCCATTAAACGCATACTATCACAGATTTTTATTACCGTAAATGACCAAATACGAGTTGGAACAGCAAAGTATATGTAATTAGCGTACGTATCGTCGCATTTGTGTTGCAAAAATGTCTTCCATGTATCTACGGCACAGGGAAATCCCTTGCAAATTGCTACACCAAATAATGTAAATGGTGTGCATCTTCGTGTGAGTAGCTTCTGAGGAGCTCAATGACATATATCCAATAAATAAAATAAAATATGAAAATATAAAAATATTGAAAACTAGTGGGAAATGAGGAATATGTAGCTGGGTG